>BSBK01004321.1:1620000-1912500 GCA_027943335.1 Chamaecyparis obtusa | reverse complement strand
TGCAACTGATGTAAAATTATGAATATTTTGTAAATGAGGAGCATACAAGGAGAGACATATGACAATACAACTTAGATAATTATGTTGGGACCCAAACATCTCAATAACTTAGAAGAGCACCTTATGATTCATAGACATTCAACTAATAATGGTACATGCAATCTAGCCAATGTATTGATTTCAATTCAAACTCTGTGAATGCTTCTAATATTATATTTAAATATGAAAATTTGTGAGATAAACACTTAAAAAAGAAAGGAACTATTTTAAAGGAAAAGAGAGTGGGTTAAACTCATTAATCACAACTGCTATGGATATGATGCATAAAAGGATGCCTCATGTTATTCACATAGAACTACAACAATCCTTTAACATTCTTAATTTTTTTGTGGGCACAAAAACATAGGGATTTGAACTTGTTACATAGCAGAAACCACATGTTGAGTTTAATTGCTAGTGTTTCAAGGTTGTCATGTCATAGAAGTATCATTTTAACACTTGATAAATATTTGATGTAGAAGTGGCTGGCCATGGGATTTAAACTCCCGATGTTTTATCTCAAATCCTAGGCATGAAGGGTAGATCATTCAACTTACTTCCGACTCACATTTTTGGAGTGTGGGATACCATGAAAGATGGAGATGATAGGAACATCCATATATGAAATCACAGAGTCAGTGCCTTCATTAACAAATATAAATACAACTATTTTAGCATGAAATAAGAGACAACAAATATTTTTTTGATTTGTTTTCTTTAGTTCTGGTTGGTTTATTCTGATTTTGGCATCTCTCCATCCAATTTGTAGAATCTTAGTCCTCTATCATGGAGCATGTCAGAAGTAACACTTGAAGTGTGTACAAATTGAATTATAAATTTGATAAGGCAATACAACTTTAAAGGATAGAAGTAGCAAATAAAATTATTGTTAATCAAAATGAATTTATGAAAACATAAAGCTTTGGAGGCTTTAAGAAAATATAGTGGCCAGAGCTACCATGACCTTTTTCATCATCCATGTCGCTTGAGTTAGAGTTTGTGAATAGGGATATGTACCATTACTAAGATGCCCCATCTAAAGAAGTGCACTGATGGCTATGAAAAAATATTTAAACAAAATATCCTATCAAATCTTGTACAATATTTTGGATTATCCTGTACCAAGAGGATTTATGGCACATTCTATTTTAATTTGTGATGATAGAGGTATTTTAATACTAAATTTAGAATACTTCCAAATTTTGTGTTTCTATTTTTCATATGGTTCATTTGCTTGCTAATGTATTCCCAAAAATATAAGTTGTAGTTTATACATTATGACTTCTAAAATTAGTTATTAAGAAGATTTATACCCTAGAAGATAGTAACCTTTAACTCATCTATTTAGAAATGTTTTATCTCCAATATTGGAAATCCAAGTGTAGTTCAAGCATCATCATTCATTTTTAGCTTTATGTGTCATTATATGTAACTGTGAGTGCTCTTAGCCAAGTATCTTGTAATACCCTTCCCATAGTTTGCTTTTTAGTTTAATTGGCCAGACTCTTTTATGCCACTTTTCATGTGTGTATTAAATCCTCAGATAGATTTGATGTTATGTATATTTATGTTTATGGTTTTACTGACCTCATACTTGCATGTGTATGGTTGGCGTGTATGTTTTATATTTTTGTTTTATGTGCCTGATATGGTTGAGGGATAGAGTCGTAGTTACTTGCTTGCGATATCCACATGATCGACCAATCCCCACCATTATCTGTTATATATTTATACATGTATATGTATACGTTCATCTTTTATGCAATATTTTAGGTACTAGGCATCGACTTCTTTGAATTTCCAGGATGAGTGTGCCCTATCACAATATCTCAATGGTAAGAGAGGGGAGATAACATACAGGTCCAATCCCAACCTAAGCCATTAATTATCATGAAATAATGGACAAGTATATGATTTTCCACCTATCCATATTTGTCAAGGTGACACAAATTCGTGAGCCCTTCCTTTAGGCTTGATTGTTGCATTTTGGTTTAGTTAGTTTTGCTTCATGGTTGCATATCATGTGGTTTGATCTAGTTTTGGTGTTAAAATAGATTTGAGGAATTAATTAAGATTAATTAAATGAGATTAAATAATTACACCTTATGATACATTAAAATATTAAATATAAGGTTAATTAATTAATGAGAATTAATTAATTATGTTTAATAAATAATTTAATTACAAAGTTAAAATTAATTAATTGAGAAATTTAATAATTATTAAATAAAAATTAAATTTAAATGTGCAATTTGAGTTAAGTGGTTATTAACTGAGTTGCATATTTTAAATTAATTAAAATTAAACAATGTAACTTAAAAAATACTTTATTATAAAAGTAGAACTTAACCTTTTAAAATCAAGTTGAGTTAAAGTGATTTAAGTTGAGGAAACTTAAATAAATAATTATTTTAATAAATTAAAGTTGATAAAAACAATGTTGGAGTTGAGTTCTTATTTCTGAGATTTTGAGTTAAGTAAATCTTTTAATATTTTTAAAGTTGAGTTCGTTTTGTTATTTTGGAGTTGCATTCTTTCAACTCGAGGTTCTAAATTTCTATATTAGAGAGCTTAGAGGCCATTTGAGAATTATTCAATCAGGTTTTGAAGAATTATCTCTTCGCAAATTTTTGTAGGATTAAAGTTTTAATGTTTGTTATCCAAGTGAAATATGTTGTTATCTCCATAGCACAGTGGGAGTGGACCTTTGGTTCCACGAGGTCAAGTGGTAGTGATTCTTTTACCATTTGAGATTCTGACGTTTGTGATGGTATTCGATGATCCTTGTTGCTCTTACCTTCTTTTTGTTCTTCATTGGAGGCTTGTTCATATCTACCATATAATTTTTATATTTGTATCTTGTATTAGTGTGTCATATATGTGAGATCTTCCAGGATGTTGTATATGTACTTTGTATTAATTTGTATATGATTTGTTATTGTATACCTTGCGACTTGTGCAGTGGATGATGGTTTGTTATGTATCCTATGTTGTATGAGTTGTATCTAGGTTACCTTAATGAGATGATGTACTTGTTATTCATTTGCATTATGTGGAGATTGTATATTTTATTGTACTTAGTAGATTAATTAACTTACGTAATTCTACGTTGTGGAACCCTTGGGATTTGTAATCTGTAAATGAGTTACATTTATGTGCATGTATTATCTTATGTTATTGCTTCCACATTTCTATTCATTATTGATTGGAAACTATTAAGAAAAAAATTATTCTGTAAACTTAGTAACATGTTTTAGGTTAATTTTTCCTAGGTTCCCTAGCGGGGCATTACATATCTTTTATGCTAATCTATTTCTATCACTTTGTTGCATATGGATAATGCATATAATAAGGACTCACCCAATTCACTGTATTATATGATTGTACACATGTTAAATTAAATCAAATTTTAGAACATGCAATCTTATTATCTTTCCTTTGGTTAAGCTAGTTGATATTTCAAAGCTTACACCGTGCAAGGCTAAGGACTTTCTGGTTTATATCATTGCATACATGGACATTCTCTAGATAGATATTGACATTCAAATATAAAATTCAAAATCTTATAGATATATTTAGGGAATTGTTAGGATTAAGAAGGCATAAATAACAATTACATGCAAATATAACCAATATCAGAAAATAATAAACCACACAGAAGAGAACACAAGACACAAAGATTTAACGTGGTTCACCCAATCCTTGGGCTATGTCCACCAACAACGAGTCCAATATTTTTATTATCTAGTGATTACAACCTGATTACAATCTGTAATCCCTTACAGCTCAATTCCACCGCAAGTACTAAAAATCATACATTAAAAAAATCCCTAACCCTAAGCCATATTATACAATATTTTGCCGCTTTAGGGTTATAATGAGTTACAATATGTCGGCCCAAAATAGCCAAAAATATGTCGGCCTCAAAAAAATTTGCCCCGAACCTCGGCAAGGTCGGGAGGAAAAGTGTACAGTACTTTCTTGGATAGTACTTTCCTAATCAGTCACCACAAGCTAACATGAATATATATATATTGAGTGTAATCATGGTCATACAAATATATTTGTCAAGACATTTTTATTGTTTATCATAACTTGCCCTATGTTTACACATGAACCAAAAGATAAATTACCTAATGCTACATCATCTTTGATTATTTGAGAGTATAATCATACATGACATCCCTTCAATCTCCTCTTGTTCACAAGATCATAGTCTATAATGACATGAATGGTCCCACGAGGGGCATTGGTTTTAAGAACAACACATCTTCAATGTTTATGGACACACCAGATGGGGATGATTGCATTGGTTAGATATCCTCGTTGATCTTTCTTACCACTTGCCACACTTTATACTAGCTTAACTTTTCTTTATTTGTTTTCTCTTTATATTTTGCCATGTTTGTTGTGGTCCTCCTCCCTTATTTCTTCATCTACCTTGTGTTTCCTAAACACTTTGTCATTTTAATCATATTACCCTCTACCGGCTCATATTTTTATTTATTTATTTCCCTTCTTGGGCTCATCATTTATGTGCATTGCTTAGCACCTATACTTTTCATGTCCTTTATTTTCCCATGTGTGTTTTCTTTTCTTTTCGAGCTATCTCTTCACACAAAGGAATTGAATACACATCATCATATAGGTCAATTTACATGTCTAGCGATTTTGTGTTCATTTTTTTTTCTCATGAATGCTATTTCATTTCACCAAGGTGTGTGACATTATAAAATCCATTCACCCATCAACTTGGAAAGCTACTTAGAATTATCTACAAACACTACCTCAACTTTGATAAATCTAGAAGGTGAAGGCAAACAATTTTTTGAGTGATGTTTCTATTAGATCATTCCTACATTTCCTAGATAAATATAACACTTAAGAGAAATTTAATATCTTAGTTGTAACATTGAAAGATTTGAAGAGAAAACAAAAGAGCAATAAAAGATTGTAAGGAATTATAATTGTAATGAACTTTAACAAAGGTTTACTTTAGATTCATAATCTTTTCGAGTGATAAAAAATGACACGATATAATATATATATATCCAATTCATAACATTATATTGGCTCATCTATTAACTGTGTACTCATAGTTATGACCTCTATCCTACTCATTAGAAGTGTGAAACAAATGCACATTACTAGTTCAATACAGATAGTGTAAAACCATACCTTCTAACACAAATGTCACATCAGAAAAAAATAAAAACTAAGGAGTCAGTCAACAAGTCAAATGTCGAATGCACAAGTTGACAAGATACAAATAAATTGGCTATAATATAGGAATAAAAGAAGAACAATTACGACAAAAATTGTCAAAAAGATAAGGAATACCTCTGTGCCCAAGAAAAGTGAAATTTCAACCATTTTTCAAATGTCCTAACCTAATCACAATAAGAGATGTTACATCGACTCCATATAACAATTCTGACCAACTTGTCTAAATAACAACTCAAAAGATATCAACCAACTTGTCTAAATAATAACTCAAAATATATTGACCAACTTTCGAATCAAAGCAATGTAAGATCGAGATTAGATCAAAATATGAAATTCCATATTAATGACAAAAGTAAACAACAAAATTACTAATACCACCAGGAGGAATACAAAAGAGCATAAGCACTATAAAGAGAGTCATTCACGAAAGAAGCTACGACCACCTGTTCACACTAATTAACAAGGGAAAGAATATTTTAGGAGTGCGTTTCCACCCTACCATGAAGCATTAACACTTCCCCAGAATCCTTCCTGACATGAAGGATACCCAAGCCAACTAGAGGTAGTCTAAACAAGAAAAACTGATTGGAGTAATGGAATAGTGCAATCAATAATATGTACTTCAAATGCCATCAATAACATCATAATTCTCAAGCATGATTATACAACATAGGAGTAACAACATCCTTACCCATCAATATAAAACATCTCAAGTCCCCAATTCTAGCTCATCTAAAATAGTCATAGATAGCTCAAGAAAATACAATCATGCTTTTAGCTTTAGAATAGAGAATTATAAAAAAAAATTCACACAACATTATAAATGCCTAATTCTCTAAGTACCTACATGAGAATAACAAGAGAACAAATTATTTTATGGAATTGTGCTACCTAATACATCCACATTCAACTTTCATGTATACATTATCATGAACATTCAAAGACATAAATCATACAACCAGATTCCTTTTCCATGAACATGAAAACATGGCAGTAATAACTAAATAATAGGACACCATGAATAGATCACACTTTTCTTGATGAAGTTAAGAATTCTCAATAATGCAATGTATATCATGAAAAAGTCTATATCTATCTTCAAATTTATGATATGATTGTGAAAGGATCAAACACTCCTTTAATAAATTCATTGTTAATACATGAAGTACATGTAACACTCCCTCCTAACTCAACATTCCAATTAGACACATGCTAAATATATTAAATTCTAAATATTTAACCACATATTTAATAGAAATGGTCTTTGCGATACTTTGATTAAACAAATTCATTCAAGTAATTAAGCTATTCTGAAGCTTCACAAGTCTTAAGTTATTTTGAAGCTCACAAGTTTTAAGACAACTGTTATATAATCATAATCCACAACAAAATCAACTGAAACTACCATAAGACCATTAAGATGTAGTTGGAATAGAAATAACTTTCATTAATCCGTTTATTTCCATATGTTTAAGGCTCTTAGAGAACTCCTAAGGAAGATTGTATCTATTGTTATATACCATAGTCATTGGGTTGGTTCCTCATACTAGTTCGAGCAAAAGAAGATTGCACATGAGACATTTCTAATCCCAATAATAATGATTCAAATAAAAAAAAGTATATTCAAATATATACAGTTTGATAAAAATGTGGCAAGGACATTACAACAAAATAACTACGCTCAACAGAGACACAACATTAATACTACTAGTTCATCATGCAAAACAAAATCTCAAATCACCTATTTAGTGGTCGACATATGTGAAGAGATTTAACAACATCAACATAATGGTTTATGACATTGAATACATAACCAAAAGAGATACTAGCCAACTCCAAACCATGATAAGTACAATGATATCAAAGAAGTCTACATGCGTAGGTCATAAACAAATAAAGAGCTTGCCAAATAAAGGAATCCAAACCATTGACCAAGCTGCATTAATCATTAACGCTCCCAAACAATGACCCAAAATGGATGAACATGGAAAGTGCATTGAAGAAATAATTCAAATACAAAAATGAGAATTTAAATACATAAATAATTTGGTGCTATGTGTACCAAATTGACCAAGCATATGAGTTAAAAAGAAATAGGGATAGGGATAATGTGTGGGTTGCGAAAGCCAATGCAATGCCAGAAAGAAGACAAAACTATGGCTCAAAACATGGATGTTTTCCTTGAAACATGCACCGAAAAATACCCAAGTAAAATGACACAACCACAATCATAATGTTAGCTTTGTATAAAGACTCCAAATAATACATAGCCCAGGAGAACCCCCACATGCATGAAATGAGAGCATTAATACGTAGATAGAACCATATGATAATAAAAATAATAATAATGCATTTTGAATTTAGAGATATAGAATCAAGAGAAGATATAAATACATACCACTAGATTGTGAGCACCTCTAAGAGAAGGAAGATTCAACCCCGAATCACACAAAATATAGTGCTTTCAAGATTTAGACTTAAACAATTCATGAAGCTGGAGAAATGGAAGGTTGATCAATGCACGATATTGTCTTAGGTTGAATTTTTCTATCCGAGGCCCTTCATAGACAAGATCCTCCAATAGCCCGCAAGGAAAAGAAGAAGATGTCATCCTTTGTGGCACTCACATATGCCCAAACATATTCACTTCTATAAATAGATTCAATTGATGAAACGATTGCGATTGAGCATTGGCTCCTCAACTTGCTACACATAGTATAAGATGCCATTCCTTCAATTAATCATAACAAAGAAAGGAGCCTTGCCTAATCACGAAAGAAGAAGTCATATCAAATGCAATTAATAAGATATGGAGTTTCTACAAAAGATGCTATGCCAGGTTCAATTCCCCAATAAACGATCCCAAGAACATGGACTAAAATGAATCATAAAGGCCCAATCTCATGAAATATACACCTAGATCTAATGCAATGCTGATAAGAGTGTATGGAGGGAAAAAGAAAAAAATAATGTTCATCACTGCAGACATTTCTTGGACTCCCCTCCCCCCCCCAAAAAAAAAATTAAAAAAAAATTAAAATGATACCAACTCCTATTCTTTTTAAAAACTAGAGGATGAAATGCATGCTAAAAAAAATCTTTTTTTTTTTTTTTTTCCGAAAAGAAAATCCACCAGCATGCAAGTCCTCGCGATTTCCTCTTTCATGTTTTAAAATAAGCATGCAAGGGAGAGTTCTTTATTAAATTTTGTCTGCCTTATGTCTTCGTTTAAAAAGTCCACTCCAAGTTAACGAGTGTTTACTTATCAATATCTTTTTCAACTTTTTAATACAACAAGATTATAATATGTTTACTCAATGTAACTAAATCCTAAATTTTAGGAAATCTTAATTCCATTACTTCTATGGGTTGTGACATACTCCCCCCCAAGCAATGCATCATCCAGATGCATTGATCAAAATTTACAATTATAGTCAAATAAAAATTTAGAAATTTGTCAATCTCCATTGTCGCCTCTTAGATTTGATTTGAAATCAAATTTGATTAAATTGGAAGATCTCACTTGATATTTTGATGATTTGATCTCCTACAAAATATTTGATTTGATTCACAAATCAGATTTCATTTGATATGACAAATCAAATTTCATTTGATTTTTTTGATTTGGAAATCAGATTTCATTTGATTTAAAAGTTGTTTTAGAAGATGAGAAAACACTACATATTTGGATGAAAAACCCATATAATATAAGCTATTAGCTAAATATACAAGTGGTCACCTATTTATGTATGTAAAATTTATTATAAACTTTTAATTGTCATTTTGTTTATAGGTTTGTTTACAATGGGTGAATAAGGAATGAATCGTCATTGGAACTACAAATTACAAAATTGTTATTACCATACCAAAAAAGGAACACCTCCACTACAAGTCGCAAAATAATCTACTAAATGGAAAGCTGCGACAGAATTCAATTCTCACAAAGTCCAAGTTACGTACAAGTTACCGGGGAAAGTTGTTACCGGGAATTCAGCTGACAGCAAAACATAAATAGTTAACGGTACGCAAAACACGAGTCTTCTTAAATGGTTGCCACCTTGAATTTTTGAGAGCATGGGGAAATTCTTGTCCGCATGTGGATACCAGTCGGATAATTATGTTAAAGACTGGGATCTGGCTTTGCTAAACTATAACGCCTAGTAATGTTGCATAATTTGTGCAATACCAACAATGCCAATCGCTACCAGGCGACACAAGCGGGTATTCATGAATTTTGGTTAAATTTGTAATGGGTGTTGAATTTGCTAGCACGAGTGAAAAGAATTGTCTGAAAATATGTGATCTCATGAAAGAGTCTTTTTCTTTTGGATATTTTGCAGAATGGAGTCGGAGAGCACAAGAAACGCATGGAAGCTGCAGCGCAGGCCATTCTTCCTCTTGGGTTTAGCAGAGATCTCATTTCCAATACCATCCAGCATCTTCTTCAAGTAATGGATGTTGTTTTAGACGTTCCTTAGATTAAAACCCAACTAGTATATTATAGCTTGAATTGAAGGTTTGCAAATTTTATTCCGTTTTTAATTGTGTCTGTGTTCTGAGGAATGAGTTCTGGTTGGGGTATGTGCGTGCCCTTAGGTATATGGTGGACAGGAGAGCTGGGCATTTATTGAAGAAGAATCGTACAAGCTTGTTGTTGAAAGCATTTTGGGGAAAGACGAAGCCTGCTCTCCCAAGGTTAGTAGCTTCATATCTTTGCCCTTCTTTTTCCCCTCCCTTGAAAGGAGAAAGCTATGATGGAGTCAAATTTTTTTCTTCCAATTATAGGGGGAGATCTTGATTAGACATGAGAGTTTGCAGGTCATATTTTAGCTAAAAATAAAATCTCCAGCCTGCCAAAGTAATGGGTGTTGTCGGTGTTGCTTTATTCTGGCTTTCCCACTCTTTGCAGGAGATGTCTTGGGCAACCATGGATCATCACTTAGTGTTTAATAATGCTTCAAATGGAAGCCTCCTGGTTTAAAAGGAAAAAATATTAAAAGGAAATGCAACGTCCCAAGCTCCGAAAGGTCAGAAGATTTCATCCTAGTCAGTTTTCAGTCGCTCAAACAAATAAACAAGCAAGAAATTCAGCGGGATTTTAAGAATTATGTGAGGAAATCACAATGAAATTGCAATTTCGGGCAGCATAAATTTCTACACAAAATTATCTCAGTAGAGGACAGCGGAAAGGAAAAACTTTTATTCATTTTAAATCACCACATGATTGTTCATATTAATCTTAATTTTAATTTCTTAATTTTTATATGTTCCATTTTTACCAAACATACCATGTAACCATTTACGCCTATACTGATTGTGAAAGGCGTCCCCTGTTATATACTGATACCAAAATATGCCTGGAAGTGAGTGCGTAATTTATGAGGTTGATTGCTAGCAAGGATGCAACTACGAACTTTGTAGTCAGGCAATCCATCACTTTTCCATTGAAGGACAGGGTGATGGCTCTGACTTTCTGCAATATCCAATTTCAGGAAGTAGAGATAATATGAACTCATGAAATAAGAGCATAATAAGTAGGTCCACTGCAATGCACAGAACATTATCAGAAACTGAAGGAGTCTTGACCATGCATAAGAATTGCTTGGACGCAGCAAATTAAACTATGGATTTTTGGCTCTCCGATCATCCCTTATGTTACCCACCCTTTAACTGACTTGCTGATTTTCCACCGATAAGTCTCAAGTTTATACATTTTTTCGATTTTTTGGCAGCAAGTGCATTAGACCACTTTGTTGGAGTCCAAAAAACAGCAAACTGCATTATTGTCAAATGCCATGCAATAATCTTTCATTTAGAAGATGAAGAAGCTAGTAGCAGAAAAAGGAACTAGAGAAGATCTTGTCTATATTTTCTAAATGCTATGTATTGTCTCTGTAAGCTTTTTCCTAGCACTTGATGAATTTAAAGGGGGTATTTTTTGTGCATGTACATAACATTGGAGAAAGCTTCGCTAAGAGTGTTGAAACTCATCAATTACCATTACACAGTGCGTAAGTAGTTTGAATGAAACTTTTCTGACACCGTTCTTCTTCTTCCATTTATGTATGTAATTGACGAACCGCAGAAATCTTAATCGCACGTATCGGGTGACTTTTATTGATTTGTCTTTGAAAATATTCGATCAATAAATTCTGTTGTCAAGACATAATTAACGAAACTGATTTGATCTATTTTTCTGTGCTTGCATATGATTGTTGATTGATTGAAATAACAAATAACTGGAACCAGCTTACATACATGTACAGGTGAATCTCTAAATTTGGCATCAATGACAACTATTAAAGAATGCTAACAATCTCCCCCCGTTGGCATTGATGTCAAAAACATGAATCCAACCAGAAGACATTAAACCTGAAAAATACTGCAACATCTGCGAAACAAGTTCATGTAGAGCTGTCATAAAGTCTATAAAACAATCTGAAACAACATCATGTAGAGCTCTCATAAAGTCTGTAAAACAATCTGAAACAATATCAACCAATCAGCAACATCGACATCAACTCAGCATCCTGTTCTGCAAAGCAATCTGAGACAACATCAACAACATCAACATCAACTCAATCAGCATCCTGAAATTTCTCCCTCTTTGACATCAACGACAAAGGGTCAGGGATAATAAATTTTTTCACAACAATGCTCCCCCAAAGAAAATGCATGGAGACAATCAAAACTAAGTTGAAATGCCACAATGTCAAGCTTGTGATGTAGAATTTCAAAGCTCTCCGCAGGAAGGGGTTTGGTAAAACTATCAGCCAGTTGCTCCTTAGTAGCCACATACTCAAGTTTGACCTCATGATCTGCAATCCTTTTTCACAAAAAATGATATTTAATTGAAATATGTTTAGTGCATGAATGGAGAACTGGATTCTTTGAAATGTTAATTGCACTAGTATTATCACAAAAGATAGAAATAGATTGATCATGATTACTTTAAAATCTTTAAGTGTTTGTTTCATCCACAACACTTGCGTACAAGAAGAAACTATGGAAACATACTCAGCCTTTGCAGTAGACAATGTTACAAATTCTCGCTTCCAACTTGTCCCCCAAAAAGAAAGCGCCACCACTAGTGCTCTGTCTATCATCAATATAACCTGCCCAATTTGCATCTGTATAGGTTGTCAGAGTAAAATCATTAGTTAGAGGATACCATAAACCATAATTGATTGTGCGGTTGAGATACCTAAAGATTCTTTCCACTGCATTTACATGAGAAACTTTAGGAGCATACTGAAAACAAGCAACCATACACATTGCTTGCATAATGTCAGGTCCGGATGCAATAAGATACAACAATTTGCCTATCATGGACCTATATTCTGTTTGATTTGTATCAAGTGAATCATCATGTTTACTTAATTTACAACCAGTGATCAGTACTATGGAGTATTGATAGGTTTACAATCCTCCATCTGGAACCTCTTAAGCATTTCTTTTACATTATTAGTTTGAGATAAAAAAATACCTTTACCCAGGTGCGAAACTTGGAACCCAAGAAAGAATGAGAGTCCTCCAATCATTGACACCTCAAATTCAATTTGCATTTGGTGAGAAAAATCTTTGCAAAATATCATCATTGCCACCAAATACAATATCGTCCACATAAATAACCACAACAAAAACATAATAGCAATGGTTCAATTGGGTGTGAGTGGGAGAGGGCTTCCAAGGGTTTCAGGTTGCAAGGGAGTGATTTATGGCCCCTCTGATGGTGATTTGAATGAGGAAGACAATGATTGTGATCCGTTTCCTGCCTGCCCATGGTGGTTGGGGTTGTGTTCTTTTGTTTTGGTGGGTTTTTTTTGCGTTGGAGAGTCTGTCTGCCCGTGTGTGTGGTGTTAGAGTGGGTTCTTGGCATGGTGTTTTTCTTTGTCTTGTGCTAAGTTCTTGGGGGTGCGTTTCTGCTCTGCAGCTCTAGTCGTGGCAGTGTTTCTTGCCTCTCCTTTGTGCATGACTGCTCTCCCTTCTCCAGTTTGTTGCCATGCTCCCTTGACTTTTTGGGGAAGGGTTGTGCGGCAGCTCAGGGGAGCTTGGTTTGCAGCGGGGCTTTCGACTGTGTGTTTGTGGTGCCTTCTGGTTTTTGCGCTTCTCTGGGGCTGTGCTGGGTTCTACCTCCTCCGTTTTGTGGTGTTGGGGTCTCTTAGTGCCCCCCTTGGAGTCTCTGTGGGAGTGGTTTGTGGAGGGCTGTCACGTCCTCTCAGCTCTATTTTTTGGGGTTGTTGCTGTAGGCTTCTTCTCTCCCTTGCTCGCAGCGATTGCCTTCTCCTTCCTGTACTGGGTCTTGGAGGGTTGTGCTCGGGGTGGCTCCTTTGTGCGTTGGTGGCTTGGTGGTTGGTTTGGAGGCCTGTCTTCAGCGTTCCTCTTGGCTTGGCCTTGGGTTGTGTCCTCTTCCTTGGGCTTCTCTGTTCACCCTGGTTGGCCCTTGGCGGTTTCTTGTTTGTTATTTGCTTCCTGTAGGCGGGGTTTCATTGTCTTTTCTTGTAATGGGGGTTTCTTCGGTGGGGGTGTTTACCGTGTTTGTCATTTGTCGCTTGGCCTATTTTTTGTTTGCCCTCGGATTGATGGTAGATACATCTTTGGGGAGTGGTTTGTTTGTTGGGGATCTTTGAGGAGCTTTAGGTGCTTTCTGAAGAGCTATGGAGTAGTCTTGAACTATTTTATGTGGTTGATGCCGCTAGTTTGGCTCTGCTTGTTGTCTGTCTCCTTCAGGCTCTCTTCAGGATTTCTCTTTCCTTTGATGTTGCTCTTTCTTAGTAGGATGAAGGGGGTGTTTATTTTGGTCGGTGGGAGGAGGGTTTTTTCCCTTGTTCTTTTTGTGATGACTTTTGTCTTTATGGGGAATGGATTTGTTCTGGAGAGATTTTGAAGCTACTTTGTGGGACATATGGTGTGCCCCTGTGTTGGTTTGAGTTATTTTTTGCGGTTGCTGTCGTTAGGAGGGTGTCTTCTTTGGTCTCTCTTGATTGTGCCCCTTTTCCTTGGTGTTGCAGGTTGAATTTATTTGAAGTTTTTTAGTGAGATCCGGAATAGTCTTTTGAAGTTTCTGGCTGGATCCTTGTGTGTTGATGTCTTGAGTGTTAAGGTTTTCTACATTTCTTGGCACGAGGCAACCCTTTGGGTTATTGATGCAAAGCTCTAGGTGCTTTATTGCAGAGCACGATGCATTCTTGATTTATCTATTCTAGTTGTTACGATGCATTCCTCTTTTTGTTACCTGTTTCTTAGGGATCTGTTTGGTTTTTGTGGTGGAGAGGAGGTTGTTCCCTTCTTTGGTTGCTTGATTTTGTGTTTGTGGCCAGTTGGATGTTGAAAATTTCAAGGGTTCATCTTGGCCTTTGGCTGTTTTTTGTTAAGGAAGCATTTAGGTTTTGGGGTTGCTCAAACCCTTGGTGGAGTTCGGTACTTTTCTATTCTTGTGATTCAGTGGACTCTTAAGGGCATTCTTTTGGCTCTTCCTTTTGAGACTTCTATAGAGGTGAGGTCTCACATCATTTGATGAGGTGACTCTCTACAACTTGGTGAGGGGTTTGGCTCTTCTTGTTGCTCCTTCCTTACTCTTATGTCCTATTGAAGTGGATCCGTCATCTATGGAGGTGGTGATTTATTTTGCGGGTGAGGCTGGCTGTGGCATGGAGGGACTTTCTCTTTCTGTTGGCTGTGGGGAAGCGTGTGTTAGCTTGTGGTGACTGATCAAGAAAGTAATGTACACTTTTTCTCTTGCCCTTGCCGGCGATTTTTTTTGAGGCCGACATATTTTCGGCTATTTTTGGGCCGACATGTTGTAACTCCTAACCCTAAAGTGGCAAAATATTGTATAATATGGCTTAGGGTTAGGGATTTCATAATGTATGGTTTTAGTACTTGCGGCAGAATTGAGCCGTAAGGGATTACTGATTGTAATTAGGTTGTAATCATTGGATAATAATAATATTGGACTCGCTGTTGGTGGACGTAGCCCAGGGATTGGGTGAACCACGTTAAATCTTTGTGTCTTCTGTTCTTTTCTGTGTGGTTTATTGTTTTCTGATAATTGGTTATATTTGCATGTAATTATTATTTTTGTCTTGTTAATCCTAACAAGTGGTATCAAAGCGAGGTTGTTTTTCAGTTATCCTATGTAGGAAGATCTCACAGTTTAGTGGGAGTCTCACGGTTGAGTGGGAGCAATTGTCATGTCCCCTCTTTAGTGACATGTCATTTTTTAGTGGATTTGCCTATCATGGACTCTCGTAGGCAGATGGTTTTGGTGAGAGAGTCATTCTGATGACTATTTGGGGATTGGATGGTCTTATTTGCTCTTGGAGAGATGGTGTTTATCATATTTTTATTATAAAGTGTTATGTGGGACCAAAATGTTATAATTTTGAGTTGAGTTGCACTTTTTATTTTATAAAGTTACTTTTTATATAAAAGTGCATTATAAAGGGATTTTATAAGAATATTTTATGGATACTTTTAGAAGTTCTAGTGGCTTCTTAGAAAAGTGAATAAATAGAGTGCTTGGCCTCTCATTTGGAGATTCCATGACTTGAGTTTACACTACTTTTCTCTTTGAGCATTTGTGGCGTCATCTTGGTCTACAGATTGTCATTTGATCTTTAGGAACGGAGTTTCTTAAGGATTTGCATAACTGAGGAGGTGAAATATCCTTTGAAGGGTTGCACTTTGGAAGTGGTATTCAGCCATTTCAAGTTGAGCTTATTTGGAGTCCTTAGACTTACCTGAGGGTTTGAGTTTTTGATTGCAAGAGGAAAAAACAGTCCGAAAAAGCAGATCTGAAAAAGCAAAGCAAAAAAGCAGATCCGAAAAAGCAAAGCAAAAAAGCAGATCCGAAAAAGCAAAGCGAAAAAGCATATCCAAAAAAGCAAAGCGAAAAAGCAAATCCGAAAAAGCAGTTCGAAAAATTATTGTAGCCATCTACAATCATGTTCCTCACTTCTCATTTGGCATTTGGCATATTTTCTGAGAAATGTATGTTTTTAGCTGAGTCCAAAATATAGCTTCAACACTTTATTATTTTACATTGTACTTGTCTTTGTTTGCCATTTGGCATTATTGGTATCAAAGGAAGGCTAGGATTTTGCAAGTGAAAGGGCATTGTAATTTTCAGTCTATCTATATTGCAAACCTAGGGTTTGATGATCATATTATTGGCTGAAATATGTATGGCATTGTTGCCAATTGTTGATATATGAATGGCATATGGTTTTGAGCAATTTCCTACATCATTGATAGTGTTTTAGATGGTATTTGGTTGCTATCTATTATTTTGAAATTTTGGGACAGCGAACTCATATATAGCAAAATAATTTTCTATTTACATTTGAGTTGCATTTTGAGGGGTTTTTAGTGGCCTATTGGTAAGGGTCATTACAACAATGGCAGATGAGGGTAGGCTGAAGGTTGACAAGTTTAATGGGTAGAACTTTCAGTTATGGAAAATGCAAATGGAAGACTATCTCTATCAGAAAGATCTATGGCGGCCATTGGAAGGAAAAGCTAACAAATTGGCAAGCATTTCTGATGAGGACTGGACAATTTTTGATAGAAAGGCTCTTGGTAGTATTCGATTATGCCTGGCACAATCGGTGGCATTCAATATTACACAAGCAATGACGACTGAAGATTTGATGAAAACCCTAGCGAAGTTGTATGAAAAGCCCTCCGCTTCAAATAAGATATTTCTCATGAAGCATTTGTTTAATATGAAAATGGTGGAAGGTGGGTCAGTTGCTGATCATTTAAATGAGTTTAATACAGTTACTAGTCAATTAACTTCTGTCAATGTTATTTTTGATGAAGTGAGGGCTCTCTTGATTTTGTGTTCTTTGCCTGAAAGTTGGAATGGCTTGGTAATGGCTATTCATAACTCTGTTTCTGGTTCTAATATCCTAAAATTTGATGATGTTATTGGTGTTATTCTGAGTGAAAAAATTCGTAGGAAAAACTCAGGTGGATCCACATCAGGTAGTGTCTTAAACACACAAAGCAGAGGTAGAACCAATGAGAAAGGAAACAACTTTGAAAATCGTGGGAAATCAAGAGGAAAATCGAAGGGAAAGAGGTCCGAATCCAAAGGGCCAAATGATTGCCGGTACTGTGGAAAACCAGGTCATAAGAAGAAAGATTGCTGGTCTCGGAAGAATAAAGGAGACAAACAAGAAGGTAACAAGGAGGCAAATGTGGTAAGTAATAAACCCGAAGAGGATGCCTCGCTTCTTCCTTTAGAAAGTATTGATGATTCATGAGTTTTAGATTCTAGGGCTTCATTTCATGCTACACCCCATAGAGGTTACTTTCTTGATTTTGTCCAAGGGGATTTTGGGCTAGTTTATTTGGGAGATAACGAACCCTGTCAGATTGTTGGAAAGGGAAAAATTAAGATTAAGTTGTAGAATGGGAATCATTGGATACTGCAAGAGGTAAGACATGTTCCAAGGTTGAGTAGGAATTTAATTTCAGCAGGGCAACTGGGTGATGAGGGTTGCACAGTCACTTTTAACGGTAGAAAGTGGAAGGTTTCAAAAGGTTCCTTAGCAGTAGCAAAAGGTGTGAAAGTAGGCACCTTATATCTTTATACAGGTCATACTGTTCCTTCTACTTTAATTGTTTCAGAAGAAAATGAATGTTAAAGAACCGTGGTTGCAGTTGAGTAGGAAGAACATCAAACCGTTGCTGTAGATTCTGACACAGCACTTTGGCACAGCAGACTCGGGCACATGAGTGAAGAAGGTATGAAATTACTTCATTCAAAGAAAGTTTTACCTGGGCTAAAATATGTCAATATGGATTTCTGTGAAAGTTGTGTTTGTGGAAAACAAAAGAGAGTTAGTTTTGTAAAGAGTGGGAAGGAAAAGAAAAATGAGAGATTAGAGCTTGTGCATACAGATGTATGGGGACCAACTTAGGTATCTTCCCTTGGTGGCTCTCTGTATGATGTTACATTTATAGATGATGCAACAAGAAAAGTTTGGATTTATTTCTTTAGACAAAAATCTAATGTATTTCAAACTTTTAAGAAATGGAAATGCTTGGTTGAGAATGAGATTGGTAAAAAGCTAAAATGTCTTAGATTTGATAATGGTGGTGAGTATTGCAGCACAAAATTTGAAGATTATTGTTCCTCTAATGGTATTTGTAGGCAGAAAATTGTACCGAGGACTCCACAAGAAAATTGAGTGGCTGAACGCATGAACATGACAATAATGGAACGTGCAAGGAGTATGAGGTTGCATGCTAGGTTGCCCTTAAACATGTGGGCAGAGGCTGTAAACACTGCTGTTTATTTAATCAATAGAGGCTCCTCTACTCCTTTGGACTGTGGTATTCCAGAGGAAGCATGGAGTTGTAAGAAGGTGAGTTATTCTTTTCTCATAACCTTCGGTTGTGAAGCTTTTGCACATATAGATTCTGAAAATAGAATCAAGCTGGAAGCTAAGTCAAAGAAATGTGTATTTGTTGGATATGGCATTGATGAATTTGGTTATAGGCTTTGGGATTTAGAAAATTATAAAATTGTAAGAAGCAAGAATGCCATATTCAATGAGAAAGTGTTGTATAAAGATCTGTTGCAGCAGCATGAGAAGAAAGAAAATGACTATGTAGTACTGGATGATACTCCAAAAGATGATGTTCTAGTAGTTCCTTATGCTCCGCAACAACAACAACAACAAATACCACACACCCCAGTGAATGTTAGACAGTCAACAAGGCTAAGTAGACCTCCAGAAAGATTTTCTCCATCTTTGTATTCTATTTTGTTAGCAGATGCTAGTGAACCTGAATGTTATAATGAAGCTGTGTAGGTGGATACAAAGATTCAGTGGGAGTCTGCAATGACAGAGGAAATGGACTCCTTGCTGGAAAATCACACTTGGGATTTATGCAAGTTACCTGCAGGTAAAAGGGCTTTACTGAATAAATGGGTTTACAAGTTGAAAGAAGAGGATGGAGGTAAGAAAAGATTTAAAGCTAGGTTAGTTGTAAAATGATTTGCACAGAAAAAGGGCATTGACTTTGATGAGATATTTTCTCCAGTTGTTAAAATAACTTCTATTCGTACTGTTTTAAGTATTGTGGCTTCTGAAGATTTGCATTTAGAGTAGCTTGATGTTAAAACAACTTTTCTTCATGGTGACTTGGATGAAGAAATATATATGGTACAACCACAAGGATTTGAGGTCAAGGGTAAGGAGAATTTGGTGTGCAGATTGCCAAAAAGTTTATATGGCTTGAAGCAAGCACCTTGACAATGGTATATTAAATTTGACACTTTTATGAATGAGCATGGATACACTCGGTGTCATTTTGACCATTGTATTTATTTTAAGAGGTTGGATGATGATAACTACATTATTTTATGCTTATATGTTGATGATATGCTTGTAGCTGGGTCTAACATGAATCATATTAAGGGATTGAAACAATAGTTAGCACATTCATTTGCTATGAAGGATTTGGGGGCAGCAAAACAAATCTTTGGTATGAAAATTTGCAGAGATAGGAAAAATAGGAAGTTGACTTTATCTCAGGCTGATTATATTGAGAAGGTGTTGCAACGTTTCTCTATGGAGAATACCAAAGCTGTCAGCACACCTTTGCTTGGTCATTTGAAATTGACTAAGGAGATGTGTCCTAAGACATCAGAAGAGGAGGCTAAAATGTCTAAGGTACCTTATGCTTTAACTGTAGGGAGCTTAATGTATGCTATGGTATGTACTAGGCTAGATATTACACACCGCAGTGGGAGTCGTTAGTCGATATATGAGTCACCCTAGTATTGAGCATTGGAATGCAATCAAATGGATTTTCAAATATTTGAGAGGTACATCCAGTAAGTGTTTACACTTTGGGGGATCTACTACTACTGTACAAGGCTATGTTGACTAAGATTTGGCAGGAGATATAGATAGTAGGTGGAGTACTACAGGCTTTGTATTTACTGTTGGTGGGACAGCAGTGAGTTGGATTTCTCGACTACAAAAGGTGGTTGCTTTATCCACTATAGAGGCAGAGTATGTTGCTGCTACAGAGGCAGCCAAGGAGATGATATGGCTTCAATTCTTCATGGAAGAATTGGGACATCCACAGACGAATAATTTTCTGCATACAAATAGCCAAAGTGCCATTCATCTTGTGAAGAATTCTGCTTTGCACTCAAATACAAAACACATACAGTTGCGGTACCATTTCATTTGGTCAGTTTTGGATGATGGGAAGTTAAATTTGGAAAAGATTTATATAGATGATAATCAGCAGATATGTTTACAAAGGTAGTAACAAAGGAGAAGTTGAACTCATGTTCAGCTTCAGTTGGTCTTTTAGATTGAACAGAATAAAGGAACAACTGAGTCCAGGGTGGTTCAATCCAATGGGAGCCTCAAATGGTAGCAGTATTGCTACTGGATCAGTCTCCAAGTGGGAGGTTTTTAGTGTGGATACTGATCAGTCACCAAGTGGGAGATTCTTAGCTTGGGGCAGACATATTTTCGGTTATTTTTGGGCCTACATGTTGTAACTCCTTCTAACCCTAAAGCGGCAAAATATTGTATAATATGGCTTAGGGTTAGGGATTTCATAATGTATGGTTTTAGTACTTGTGGCGGAATTGAGATGTAAGGGATTACAGATTGTAATCATTGGATAATAATAATATTGGACTCGCTGTTGGTGGACATAGCCCAGGGATTGGGTGAACCACGTTAAATCTTTGTCTTCTATTCTCTTTTGTGTGGTTTATTGTTTTTTGATAATTGGTTATATTTGCATGTAATTGTTATTTCTGTCTTGTTAATCCTAACAACGTGGTGGATTCGAAAGTGGTTTCCAAGAAGGATTTATCTTTCTTTAGACTTTCCTATAGAGATGGGATCCCCTTCTATTGAGGTGGAGGGGAGTTTTGTTTGGAGAAAGATTCTATTTTTCTGGGAAATCTTTATTGCTCTGAAGTGGATGGTGTTGAGTTCTAGGTTTATAGCCAGTCTTCTAGTTGGTTCTTCATTGGATCCCTTCTTCAAAATGCTAGCGAAATTTTAGAGAGCCTTTCTCTTCCCTATCATATTTCTGGGAGCCATCTTAAATCCCAAGTTGGTTATGGAGCCAAGATAAAACCCACGGTGGTTTGGGGTGCTTGGTCTTACCCCATAATTTTAGCCAGCTGATTGAGGTTAAATCTTCTATGGCTGTTTCTGAAGATGGTTTTGGGAACCATGTTAAAACCCAATTTTATGGTTTGGGAGCCTTCAAAACCCCAAGGATCTCCTTGCTTTGGAGATTTGATCTTTGGTGTAAGGCTTCGACCTTTGTTGTAGTGGTTGTTTGGGCAGTTGGAGTTTTGCTTGATATATCTTTTTAGGTTGCTGTTTGCTTGCTGGCTTTGGGCCGCTGTTTAGCTCTGTCTTATCTTTTGCAAGTTTTCTTCTTTTGGGGATTCCAGATTCCCTTCAAAATTTGAATGTACTGGGTTTTGGGCCCCCTTCAAAACCTTCTTTTTCCTTAATCAAAAACCACAACAAAAACATGCTCATCAATAGACTTGAAGTATAGATTACTTCCTGCATTACCTCTGTTAAATCCTTGTTGAAGAAGATACTGATCAAGTCCATAATACCGAGCCCTAGGAGCCCGTTTTAACCATATAATGCCTTATTCAATTTGCAAACATACCCTTCTTTTCCTGGACATTCAAAGCCTTCTAGCTGCTCAAATATACCTCTTCCTCCAAATTTCCATTTAGAAAAGCTGATTTGACATCCATTTGCCACACTTTTGAAATTTCTATAAATTGAAAAGGCTAAAAACATTTTGATTGCTTCCAATCGAGCTACAAGGGCAAAGGTTTTTTAAAAATCAATACCCTTGACTTGTGCATGCCCTTTGCACCATAGAAATGAGACTCGGACTAGGCACAGGTGACCTGACTCGGGACTTGGCAAAAAAACTCGGCAAGACTAGGCAAAGTGAAAAACCCAAGAAATTTAGATATTTTTAAGAATTGAAAAATTGTTTCATGCACTCTTTATTAATAAACCTTAAAGACACTATAACATTGTCAAATAGAAGCTAAGTTGATCACATACACAAGTTTACATCAGTCACATAAGTATAATAAAAAATTGTAGCTTCAGGAAATAACACACTTAGATATATAAATATTCTCAAATGTATACAAAACTCATGGAATATAAAATCCATGACATCAAATGTTCCAAACAAATATAAAAAAAAAAACTACAAGTCTATGGCTCAACCGCTTAGAGGAGTAGGAATCCTTCCTACAAAGGCATCTAACTTAGGTCCTAGATGATGTAGCACCCCTTGCAGGGGTTTGAGGGTGAGAGATAGGTCTAGATCTTGGGGGTGAGAGGAGAGAGTGAGATAAAAAGAGGTAGAGAGAGGGGATATAGGAAGAGTGATAGGGAGAGAGATAGGTCTAGCGTTCAAGGCAAATAAAGTGAGTTAGATAGAGAGACAAAGAAAATGCTGATATGAGTGTTGAATACTAAAATTTGACATAGTCTGAAAAGTTATAAGATCTTCTAAAACCTAGAATTTGCATTGTAACTCCTAGAGATTTGAAACCACTCAAACATCGTGATAAAAACACATATTGAAATATGACATACTTAAATGTAATATTTCATGTATATATTCTATTGAAGAGAATGAGATTGACTTGAAGACAAAGATAGGGGTTAAATGTTACATTTTATGTATTTTTGGAATCATAAAGCAAAAAAATTAAAATTTTGAGACATAAATAGAAAAAATAACCAATTTGGCCGAATTTGAGCATCTGGACTTGCTCGGACGTGGCAAGTGTAACGAGTCTCCGGGACCCAATGAGTCTCGCCTAGACTTGGCCGAGTTCGAGTCTAGGTTCTCGAGACTCATTGGAGGGTCACCCGACATGGGACTTGTTGAACCTTGGCGAGTCTTGGGGAGTTGCATGAAAACTTAGCTGTATTTCTAGCAATTTTGCCATCTTTATTTATTTATTCCTGAAGATCCACTTAGTAAGAATTATATTTTTATCAAAATGTCTAGGAACTAACTCCCATGTTTTGTTTTTCTCTATCTAACTTAATTCCTCTTTCATCGCCTTAACCCATTTTTCATCTTTATTAGCTTCATGATAAGATTTAGGCTCAAATTTAGATAGTAGAAAAAGATATATGTCGTCATTATGCAGTTTGGTAACTCTTCTTCATGTCAGAACTCTGCCATCCTTGTGACCTATGATTTGCTGTTTAGGATGATCTCTTTTCAAAAACTTGGAAGGGGACTTGTCATCAACACTATCAAAGTTATTTCATCATCATTCTTAGAACCTATTTCAACAACACTATGTTTAGGAGCATGAGTTTTAGCATCTTTATCAGTATTTTCAGACTCCTTTTCTATAACAATGTCTTCAAAGTTATCTTCCTGCACAACCTCATTAATTTTTACATTAATGCTTTCAATAACTCTCTTCAATCTATTGCTATAACACTCATAAGCCTTTCTACGAGTGGAGTAACCAAGAAATATACTTTCATCACATTTGGAATCAAAACTACCCAAATTATCATCATCTCTTTTAATAAAGTACCTACTATCAAATTTTTTGAAATATTTGATAGAGGCAAGTTTTCCATACCATAGCTCATAAGGACTTTTCTTGCTATTAGGCCTCAACTGTACTTTGTTAGAGTGTATACTATCGTATAAATTGCCTCCACCCAAAATTTGTCTAATATTTTGGCTTCGTTTAGTAG
Source organism: Chamaecyparis obtusa (assembly GCA_027943335.1). NCBI lineage: Eukaryota > Viridiplantae > Streptophyta > Pinopsida > Cupressales > Cupressaceae > Chamaecyparis > Chamaecyparis obtusa. The sequence continues at coordinate 1,888,456 of BSBK01004321.1, read as the reverse complement.
GGTTCATGCCATCTCTTTAATTGTTTGATTCTTTTGTTCAATAACTCAGTTTTGATGTGTTGTCCTGTTGATGTGTGTTTTATGACCTACCAACAATAGAATAAAATATTGAGATATCCTATACTCTCTTGATCAAAATCGTGTGTATGCTAAGATTGCAAAAGCTTGTACAATTGATTCCAAGGTTCCTTTTAAGTTAGTTCTTGATTGTGGATAAGCTCAATGGTTGATGTCATATGTTGGTATTATGATGGGCCTTACTTTATGTTCCTCAAGTTGACTTTAAACATTACTAGCTATGGGAGCTTTAAAATGATATTGCAATGAGAGTACTTTTTTTTGGTTTTTCGCGAATATGCAAACAATAAAAGAGATTAGAGTTGAGAAATTCTATTCTACTCCTAAGAACTTGAAAGATGAAATGAAATCTACCAAACTTTGCTTTGCCAAATTCAACAACTATACAAAGCTGGTGCAATCTTCAAGGGTTGTGCAAATAGTTTTCATATCCTAATGAACACCATCAAAACGAAGAATGTGCATTAAAGATAGAAGTTAGCATCCACATAATGGCTCAGATCCAACCTTACACTGTGCTTAGGAATCACCTAAGAACAAAAGGTATGAGCAAGACGATTTAACCATAACACTATTATCAATCGCATTCATCTCAATACTTGAAAACAAATCTATTCTAAGTGAGGGAACAAAGAGAACATTCAAGCACCAAGATACATTAAGAAATCACCAAACTTCAATGACAACTTTATTATCTCAGTAGCTCATAGCAACAATCTTCAAGTTTCATCCCTTACAAATGAGAAATGAGTTCTTTATATAGGTTCCCTATTACAATGAGTGGCTTAGATTGAAACGAAACCGATGGCCCAGATTGTGCCATCTCAACCCTAATTAGGGTTAGGGAAAAGAAAGAGAATCTACAATTAATGCATGGGTCCACACGGATCAATCAAGAGAAAACTACTTCCTTATTGGGCTAATAAATGCCCACTATGCTAGCTCATTTAGTAGGAGAGTGGGGTGACATGAATGCCTACTACACATTAAATGCTCTTTCACCGGGAATAGCCTAAACCTGATTCTATTCTCTAAATACACGAAATCTGGACAACACTATCTCCAACTCATTTGCATTGACACTTGGCACTGATTCTCCCTTAAACTCCACACTGTCATTTCTCGTTCACACTTGCTCAAACCATTCCCCCAATCTGACAATTGGTCTTGGGTTGCGTGCATGACATTTGAGAATATGAAAAAGTTCTCAAAGTCATCCCTTATGAAGAAATTTAATCAAAAGAACTTCTCCAGTTTACTTCTTAGGTTATCTACACTTATATCATTCTCAGTCAATCTCTATGTTAATAAGGCTGCAATTGTGTTGGAGATTCCTTGCTGAATATTTCTGACAACCTTTTTCAATTGAATAGACTCCTCATTGAAATTTTCAAACATTTCCTTTGCCATGATTATTGTGTTGTACCAATGAGCAAAATCATACGCTTCCCCTTCTCTTATCACTCCACCATCGACCAACATTTGTTGGGAGTTTCCATTAAAGTTTGCGAGTGTGACATTACTTCATCTTGATAAATATTCTCATCATCCCATGACTCATCTATGCATTGTATCCTGGAAAGGATGGTTAATGCGCTTTCGTGTATCTGCACCAAGTCTTAGCAAATTTGTATGCCTCTTTTTGGATGTCCTCTATCCAAGCCTTTGCACTTTGTGAAATCTGCCTCATTCTCTTAATATCTTTCACTGACTTAGCTGGAAGAATTGTAGGAGGAACAAAGGTCTGACTTTCTTCCCTCACTGGATGGGATAATTTGTTTAGATATTCATACAAAGCCCTATTCTCACTTTTCATCTTTTGGTATTTTCCTTCCAACTTCCTCATCTTCTCCTTCATTTCTTGCATAGAATCCTCAAATTCTTCAATGACCACTCCCTAGAGGCATGTCCCTGATCCAATTCTGTCACTTTGTACTTGTCTATAGAAAATTGGTCCTTAGTTTTATCGATTGTATGTACTGTAATTTGTAGAGTCCTCGATCTAGATTTACCCCTGATGAACTTTGCAAATTTTTTTGCCTTGCCTTTCTCTTCTGGCCTGTTGACTCAGTTCAAGATTTTTTGTAATTCCAATGCCGGTCAATTTCCTTTTCAGAAGTCGTTTACAACCTTTGCCTTAACCAATCTGGAATAGTAGCACATTGATCATGGAATGACAATTGTTCTGGTCCTTGCACCATTCTTTTATTAATTTCTTCCTCGGTGATAGGACTTTTTGTTGTTGCAACAAGAACCTCTACTTTTGTGGTAGGAACCTCCGTCTATGCCATATGAACTTCTATCTCCATCATTTCCTATTCTAATATGGTCCCAAGGATTTCCTTAACGGCAACTTCTTGCTCTCTATCTCTTCCTAGGGCAGATTCTTGATAAGAATTGATGCTTTCTCTATCTTGCAATGGCCTAGTCATTTGATCTTCCTGTGGCATCCTTCTCCTGCTGGTTTCAACTTCTCCCCTTGTGAAAGGGTCAATCTCTTGTAAGCTTGGAGTTCGATTGGGTGATGAAGGAGTTGTCATTGATCTTTGCCTCTTCTGTTGGGGTTCTTCACTATGCGAGTCAAGCCTCTTTTTTGGCTGCACTTTGATACTCTTTCCTTTTCCTCGTTCAACACTTTCTAGTGGAATTTCTCCTTCTATGATTCTTACTCCTGATAATTGTCTTGGTCTATCATACTACAATGGCTAGTGCCCCATCAATTTATAGGTCAGGCTATCCTTAGACACCTTCAGTTTGTTGATCTAACGCTCAACCCACCATTTTGTAAATTTCATGACTGATCCAGATATTGAATTAAGATCCAATATTTCCTTCTTGGACCAATCATATGGCTAGATGGTCTTCCCCCTTCCACCTCATACCTGAACTAGATCATGTTTATATCTTCCTCGATTTGATTTGGTACTTGGATGATTTTGCATGATCTAATCATGCTAAATGGCAATCTGGAAAATATCCTCCTTTTGACCTCATACTGATATGCTACATTGGTTCAAAAATCTTCAACATGTGCCTTGTGTTGGTATTTCACGCCAGCCACCACTTTGATTCTATTGTAGGGATCATAATCCAATCTTGCCGGGTAAAGTGCCAAATGGTAGAAATGTAGCTCATCTACTGATTTTTCAGCTGCTTGCAAACATGGACACATTTCAACTTCATATCCTATTGTGATTAGGAATTCAAGTCCCAGCTTCCTCTTCCTCTTTGAATCTTATCATATGTTGTTAGTTTCTTGGTGACTTCTAGTAGGACCATCTTGTCAGTTGGATACCTCGAGAGTCTATATAGTTTTGAAAAAAATCCCTGCAGCCTGATGTAGGAGAAGGTCGGGAACTGGATGAACTATGCTGCATACTTCTCTATCAACTTCATCGCCTTGGCTAACAACCTCGTACGTAATCTACCTTGTAGAGTCCTGACAATGTGCATGGCAAAAACGTCATATACTCTCGTGAAGTCATCCTTAGCATCGAGTTGCAACTATGGGTAACTTTCATGTACTTTCAACTAAGGGTAGCACTCATGTACTTTCAAATGGTGTGAACCACTTCCTATTGCCCCTTTGCATCTTAATCTATCATACCTCATCATTCGGGTTAGCATATATATGACATAGGAACTCATGTAGAATTCTCCTAACTGCTCTAGATTTTTGAGTTGTTCATTTAGATTGTCATTGATCATTCTAGCCTAGTCCGTGGCATTGAATCCCTTCATCTCTTTCTCAATAAAATACCACATCCATGGTTCAAACGTGCAGGACTGTGGGATCCCAAATATTTTGCTCAGGATCATGATCAAATCATTGTACTCCCATTGGAGGTCTAACCAAACTAGTTGTTTGGGTTACTTGGAATGGTGAGCCTTGTTCTTTTGTAACCACTTATAATTGATCACCCCATCATAATGGTCAATCCTAATAGTATAGACGCTGAATGCCTACTCCTTTGGCTTCAACATCATTGATTTATACGTTGGGATTTGTTGTGAGGTTTTCTCACCATCGCACCATTGCAAATGGGGACCTCCTCTTTTTGCTTTAGTAGTAGGAGTAGTTGTCTTAGGTGGATTTAGTTGGCAACATTTTCAAGTCTCTAAGTCCGAGAGGTGAGTTTGAGCAATTTTGGCCTGCTAGGGTAGTCAAGTCTGTCTGGGATGTGAGCGAGAGCTGGGCTAAAACTGTCAGGGATATGGAGTTGAAACCAAGTGATTTGTGGGGAAACGAGTTAGAATCATTAGAAAATCCTTGTTCCAACTTCAATCTGACCTTAGAAATCCACGATAGGTTATGGGAAGTTAGAATGCTGAAGGCGTGCAAATCCTGAAATTTGGCTGACTGAATTTTTTTGAAAACCCCCAAAATCTAGAATCTTTATTATAACTCCTACGGAGCTGAAACCTATCTCAAACATCTTGATAGTATTTATACAAATATAACTTATACTTAAATGTTATCTTTGTATAATGTATAAATCCTCCTGCCTCCTGAGCTGAAAAAATGACTAAGTGTTGAAATGGGGGGTTAACTTGCAAGCAAAATTCCCAACACTAGGTCGGAATCTAACCATGTCTTGGGAAAAATCCCAACAACCCCCGAAATTCAGCACCACGATGTGACAAAAATATTTTAGTGTCAATCCAATTCGTAACAAACTTGGTGAAAATTCTAAATGGGATGGTTAAATTGGCAAGGCTTTAGTGGAAAGTGGTTAAGTGCTAGAGGGATTTCCCCAAGACATGGCGGAATCCACCTGTCTTTGGGGAAAATTCCCAAGATTGTAGGGAATCCGCTGGCCTTTGGGGAAAAATTCCCCAACCATACTCAATTTCTGCCACCTCCCAAAAGAAAAATCCCAACAACAGCTTGATCTTTGCCATGTAGTTGGGAGTGATTGAAGCATGAAATCAATTGGAAAACAACATTTGATGGAGGTGAAGGAATGGATTGGATCAGACCCTGAAATGAGACAATTAGACCTTAAAAGATCAAGGCTTCGATCTAAAACATGATACAAAGCAAATGAATAAAGTAAAGGTGGGGCTGTAGAGTGTTGCGAGATAATAAGAAGACCTCAAAATTCCCCAAGAGATTTTTTATCCCAAATCCTCACTCGTTTCCGTTGCCTCCTTATGTGAATTAACAAGGTGCCAAACAATGCAAAATGGAGGGTAGTTTTAAATTTTCAAAGATCAATTTAATTCCTTTAATAATGTCGGCCTATGAGGGCCCAAGAAGTATTTAAATAAAGCACTTAATTACATGCAAGTTGGCAAATTGAAAAAGGGATTTAAATTCAATTATTGTATTAGCCAACTAAGGCCAGGTCAGCCTGCATATTGAGGTTCTCCATTCCTATATAAGAGCAAGCAAAACAAACTCATTTTAACACTAGAGCATGAGCGAATTCCTCTCTGCACTTTGGCCTCCTAATTGCCAGTGAATTCACCCTTATGAGGACAGCTTTTGCTTATATTATGAATGAAAGGGGAATATAAACTTGAATCTGGGCATGTCCTCTCAGCCAAAACCCATTCACAGTCCAGAATTTAGTCAAATTTATTTCAGAATTGTAATTAGATTGAAACCTGGAAATTTTGCAGGGAAAGGGGAGTTGGATCTCAAGTTGGAAAGGTTTCATGATTGCAACTAGAAGAAAATAAAATTTGAAAGAAGCTTTACTTCATAAAAAAATTCAGTCTTCTTTCATTTTATTTATTTACTCATCAACCTTTCATAAACTTAATACAGTTCTTTTTTTGTTTTGTAAGGTGGATTTGAGAGATGGAGGCTAAGATGCAAGAAGGTGGATTGGACTCAAGAATTCCAAATAGGCTGCAGGAGGATGCTTGAAGACTTTCAAATGGGAAGGAAAATTCAATATCAAGAACACCAAAATGCAGGTTGAAGATCAAGATTTAGGGATTCAACTACATGAGAACAATATTATCACCAAGTTCACAAGTGCGATCAAGTTCACATCAAGCTTACGAATTCAAAATTCAAGCTAGCAAATTCAAGTCAAAGCCTTGAGGAAAATTTCAAAGGATGGAGAAGACTCGGAAGATGAAGGAATTCAGGAATATGAGCCATCGCCATCATCCTCAGGGAGTTGATAGTTTCAGAAGAGTTAATCAAAGTTAGAAATGTTGAGTATCAAGAGATATTTTCTCTTCATCAAAGGATTAAATAGAGCTATAGGATAAGGATGATGAGGTGGCAGCTAGTTGTCTTCTCCAATCAGAAAATTCCAAATTCAAGCACAACTAATCAAATCATGCCAAGTGTACTATTTTCTCATTGGCTATCAAATGTATTGTAATTTTCTTATTGGCCCACAGGATGGTGCCCTCATATAATTGGTTGGCAATTTGGCAACCCTAATCAGGGTTTGTAGGGATTAATCTTGGCCCTTGATCTTGAATCATTTTGGGCCCTTCATTGTAATTGAACATTTATAAAAGGCCACGGTCTTCTCATTTGTAATTTATTGGATTATATTGGAGATTGTAGGGAGCTAGGAGATTGGATTAGGCTAGCTAAGGGAGAGACTTGATCAAATTGTTGCTATGATGTTTTCAAAGTGATTGATAATTCATTGTTGGTTTTCATGGTGAATTACTTAATGTTACTTTGAAGTGTTGCATGGTTCCCTCAATCTTTCACTTGGAGTAGATTTCATTTCATGTTGAAGTAGTTTAGTTGAATGAAAGTAATTGTTGATGTTCACTTGCTTGACTTGACAAATCCGGGCCACTAGCCTCTTGCTGATGGTAGGAGTGCCTTGTGTGGTTAGTGGATGATTGAAAGTACTTAACTTTAATTGATATTCAATCTTTAGTTTACATCCATTTGATGGGATTAAAGAGGAGACATTGATTTGAAAACCATTTGAGTATTCCTTAGAAGCTTGCACTAGATGGGTGGAGTCGTTGACAAGATTGCATCTAGAAGAGTCCAAGTCCATCCATGATACTTTGCATTCATAGTTAGGGGTAGAAGTAGTTGAAGTTAGCAAGTTTAAGTTTAAGTTGAAGTGGAAATTGGAAAATCAAAATTATATTTTCATTGCACATTGTGAAGCCAAATCTTTAAAGTGCAAGAGTTGATATCCATTGAATGAATAGTGTAAGTCCCCTAAATGATTACCAACAAATCACATTATTTCACTGAGTGAGTGTCCACAGTTGAAGGAAACCTTGAAGTCATTTCATGATCTTACTTTGCAAGCTTAGCATGAGAGATGACCTTATATCAAGAGAGGGTTGAATATTTGGTGTTTCACTTCGAAACATTGAGTGTTTGATTCTGCATGTTGTAGTGGAACAAAACTCACATCAATTGGATCCTGAAAGCTTTTGAAATTGCTGGTGGAGAAAGGTCCGCTAACACTTTGCCATCTGAATATTTAATTGTTTTGTATCTGAATTGTAATGCCTCGAGAACTCCATGATCAACTCCACATGTTGAATGGATGGAAGAAAGCCAGTTGCAACCACAATCCCACTTTTGACTGGCTAAGTATGTGGGATCATGGTCCTTATACCCGAACATTCTTCTATTAAATTTGCTCATGTCAAGACCTCCCAAATTTGTGTCGTCGACATTTTTCCACTTTGATACAATCTTTGACTCTAGATAAAATCCCCTCTGTGCATTCTTGATCAAGGCTGATCTGGACAAACTTGCTCCTTTGAGCTCCACCATTTTTCCTTCTTACAAAACAAAATTTAAACATAAGAACATACGAGGAATGAAAAGCAGATTACCCTTGCAAAACGAATAAACTTGGAAATTTAGTATAGAATTCCCTCTCTCCCTAGAAAGAGATTTTCTTTCCTCAAAAATCCATACCTTTTCTCGAATTTTTTCAAACTTACTACAAAATTTCCCCTCTATGAATTTCACAACCTCTTTTCTTGCCTCTTCAACTTAATGCAACTTCACCTATCTCTACAAAGAGACTTTCTCTCTCTTCAAAACTCACACGCTTCTTGCAAACTCTCACCTCCTCACAAATTTTGCAAAATCCTTAGCTCTACTCTTGGTTCTCCAATTCTTGAACGTGAGAATGAAATGAAAATCCATCTCTTATATAGGAATGCTGCCCCTAAACCTGCTAATTTGGCTGCAGGTTAAATAAGGGTAGTTGCATTTATTTCCCTTCCAAGTTGCCATTTTGGGAGAGATTATCTTACAAAATCACCACTTGTTCCGGGTTTCTAATCTTTTTAAAAGATGCTATTTTGAGCACTTAATCTTCATCAACAAGCTTCATCCATGTGTGCGTGGTTGAAAGGGTTGGAATTTAATTACTTTGGTCATCATATTATTCCCAACACATTGGACGTAAAAAAATTCCAATATTTTTTTATTTTTTCCAAATAATTCCAATATTTTCCAATGTATTCAATTTCAAAAACTTGCCATGTCAAACTTGATTTTTTTTTTGCACTTGATCATTTCCACCATTTAAATATTGGATGCTAAGAAAATTCCAATATTTAATTTATTTCCAATTTTTTATTAAATAAAATATTAGATGCCAAAAGTTCTAATATTTATTTACATTTCTCACGCTTCCAATATTGTCATAGACATCATTTGAATGTTTTTTTATTATCTTCAATGTCTTCTCACAATATTATTTTAAATACATCATAGTATTTTTAAAAATTTAATTATCCTCCCTTGCCTGTGTAAAATGTTCTCATGGGTGTAGTTTATAAGCATGGAGGACTTTTAATTTTGCTAAAGTTTCCAAAGTCGTGTATATCCTAGGTGCGTACTTTTGAAAAGGATTTTAATAATTCCGAAATTCCTTGCTTGTGAGCGCATATAAGGTAGAGTGAAGGATTCAATATTTTCTTGGTCTATTGAGCGCACATTTATGAAGTTGGAGGGTTTTGATTTTCAAAAGTGTAAAGTACTTTAATATTCCTTGACTCTGTGTGTAGTTTGCACTAATGAGTGCATATAAAGTATAGTGGAGGACTTCAAATTTTACAATTTTTTCTTGGCCTTGACAAATTTGCGCCCTTAGCGCATAACCGTAGGTATGAGGGATTTCAAAAACTTTAGGAAATTACTTAACAAAGGTGAAATCGCGCTTTGAGCGCATTTGGGCCTCCACTGTAGATGCTTTCACTGAGTGAGATTTTGTGGTTGAAGAGAAACAATGCCTATGAGCGCACATCGAACCTCATAAAAGATTTTTCTCTCCTTTAAACATTTTTCCTGGCCAAATAGCGATTGTGTTTATGAGCGCATATGAATTGCATTGCCAGACTTTGGTATTCAAGTGGAGTTTTCCTAGTGAAGAAATTTGCGATCAAGGGCACAAATGGAGCCACGTTAGGGACTTTGAACCTCGAAATCACCTCTTAGGACTTGCATCAGAGTAATCTTTAAGAAACCCCCCTCTTAAAAAAGATATAAAATCTTGGCGAATCTTTCATTTTCTTGAAATTTTTTTTTTTTCTATTGGCAAATCTCTCAATTTTTTTGAAAAAAAAAGTATTCTTATTGGCGATTAATTAATCACCATGGTGAATACTTATATTTAAAAAAAAAAGAATTCTTATAAAAAATTATTAGGCTTAATGTGGAAATCTTTGATGGGTTTAAGGAATAGACTATGTAATAATTACTTGCTACCATTTATTTAAAATATAATCTAATAACCTAATTGTATTGTGTGAGACAAATGTATTGGTATTTTTAAATACTAACGGGGCCCAAAATTTCTTCAAGACCATTGATTTGTATTGAGATCAACAATCCAAAAGATATTTTAGCTCCCATAAGCATTACAAACCAAATAGTAATATTTTTACCTCAGAATATAACGAGGGTCACTAGATTATACTTTAAGTCAGTAATGGAAACTAAAAGTTGGTGATAGATCCCTACAATAGCTAATAATCATGATATATTATTTGAGAATTAATTTAAATTTTTACAATAACTTATAATTCTTGCGAATCAAATCTAATCATGTATCGAATATTGTGGCGAATTTTCGAGTTCAAGTTTTTTATAAAATAAATTATTTTATGATTTAAATATTTCTAAATTATTATTTTGTAAAAGCGTGGCGATTTAGGTTGCCTTAAATCTTGAATTATTAGCCAAATTTGGATTCTCAAATTTCCAAAATTAGTCAATTGGCGAATATTAGCCACTAAAAATTACTATGACTTGCATTTTGTTGTAAAATCAAGATCGTCCTATAGAGAATATTTATGAGTTATGTACAGAAAAGATTACCACTGTGATTGATCTTTTCACCAGCCATCGATATGCATTTATATCCTTTGAATAGTCATGTCTTGAAGAGCCATGACCATACATGACTTATGCTACGTAGGGTCATGTCCCTTCATAACCGATTGTTAATATTAACTGCATTGTAACATATACAATTATCAAATGAACTTAATATATATATGTGTGTGTGTGTGTGTGTGTGTATTACCATATCCGATCGTAGCTATATCTTAACACTCCCTCTTAGCAAGAGAGGATTGATTATCACAAGATGTAAGTGTTCTAGAAATCCCCGACTCAATTCGGAACTGGATTTAGAATAACACTTAATCACTCATAATCAGGGTTGCCGGCATGGTCCGAAATACAAGTTTAATGTACTAAACCTGATAGAAGAAATTTATCACAATCCCTAACTCAATTCAGAACTGGATTTAGTGATAAGTATAAGTGTCAAGATATTCAGTGCAATCCAAATCAAAACTTGAAGCACTAGTTATCATCATCCTCGACTTATTCGGAACTGGATTTTAGTGATAACTAAAACATAACGTCATATCACGATATCCGACACAGCTCGGGACATTATTATAATTTACTCATCATGATAGAATAGTTATCGCAATCCCCGACCAATTCGGAACTAGATTTAGCGATAACAATCAAGATATCCGGCACATTCCGGGACAACAACTTAATGTAGTCTAATCTTGATTCACATGTTATAATCCCTGGCCAATTCGGAACTGGATTTAACAACTCCAAAATTCAGTGTCAGGAATAGTGACTACAATACATAGTCATACCTAACACTAGGTTAAGCTATTGTCTAAGTCGTCACCTAGCAATAGTAACCCAACACATATGAAAGATCGTCACCTTTCATAATATAACACAAAAAGAATGGGTCCATAAAGTCACACATATGACATCCACCTTGACTCTTCTTAGAGGGTGGATCCACCATGGCTCATCCCAGAGAGTAGAAACCAAGACTTCCACCTTAGACTTGTCTATCAAAGACAAGAATCATTTAAGATACAAAATGATGGATCACAGAAGCTGAAACCTTCTTTTCAGCTAAGGCTTTACTCCTCAACATACCAAGGTTATCTGAAAGTACACAATCTCCTTTCTAGCAAGGGGTTTGGTGAGAATATCAACTGTTTGTTCTCCACTGAATTGTATTTGTTTGTACTGTCTCATAGTCTTGGTGAATTCTGAGCTTACAAAGTATACACCATCTTGACATGGTACACTCCCTCTGAATTTGTATGACCAGGATCCTGGGTTGCCAACTTAATTTGATCTTCTAGCTTCTCCCTCTGACATATAGCCTTCTCACATGGTAATAATCATAATTCTCTGCTATAATTTCTTGATTACTAGAGAACCAACAAAACATGGTCTACTCTCTCTGAATCAAGATCCTCGAATGTCTACTGATGCAGATCCTTTAACTTCTCCCTTTGTCACGAAGGCATACCCTATTTATATACTCAACTCAGTGTCACTGTAGGATGCCACTTCATACCTTGCTTCCTGAGAGAACCAATACGAATAATCTGAATAGTCATAAGGTTACATCGGCTAGCATAAGATGCATTTTGATATTTTCCAAGGCCACAACATTAACACTCCCTCTTGGACTTGAGGGAAGATAATAAAGACCTCTTGTATGATGTTTATTTCAATGAGTTGTAGTCTCAAGATGTATGGAATGCCTTAATCAGAGATTCTATCCATGTGCATCTAATAGGCGATTCTATCCACGAGTTCCCACTACTATAATCTTAGAATTGTTTATTTTTCAATAGTGAACTCCCTCTCAATCAATATGATTGAGTTTGTCCAAGTTGACTGAATCATTTGTTTCCTTAGAGGCTGAATTTCGCCAACTTCTAGACCTTTCTGAAGATGTTGGACTCCCTCTGAATCTGGATTTCATATGCTTTCGTCCTGAAAGTATGTCATAGATAGATTACGAATAGTTCATAAGGCTAAACTACCCCGAACATAAAAAATGATGGAAGCATACAAAATTTATTATTTAATAAACTGCAAATTCATATGGATCAACAAGACATGAGATACGTATCTTTAAACATTTTCAAGTATTTCCTTTCGTAAGGTGAACCCATTAATACGATACTCGTACCCATCGTACTTGAAATCAATGTATCTCACAAGAAATGAGGATGCGTCAATTTCTCTTCATACTTAAGTTCATACATCCTGCCAAATTCTTTCACATCCTTGTGATTGTAATCATATTATGAAACTCTCACAGATAAGAAGAAGTCATGGTTTGTAGATTCCATGCTAGGACCTTAATGCATATGCAAGCCTTTCCGAACTGCTCTCCCCAAGCAAGTGAACAGCCCCATGGTAAGTAGGATGATCAGACCTTGACATGAAACTTTGTATTTTCAATTAGTCTACATAGCAACAGATAGGCCCTCCACAATTATATCCATGTTTAGCTCAAGAAATTACAGGAGTATTTGATCTCCTTGATTCTTGGAAAGATTGGAAACTTCTTCCTCAACAAATCACCTACAATGATCGCCCATCCTCAAGTTATTGGAATTTTCCTCTTCTCAAACTGATTATTCATGTTTCTGATCACCACATTGTGTATATATGATGAAAATATATTACTCCTTTTACAAAATCCTTTTCATTAAATTTGCACTCTTATATCTTCATTTTACTTCAAATCTCCTTGTGTATACACTCACACAAACACACTTTACATATCACTCTTACTTCATATATATATACTACTGTTTTATATCTTTTCCAAATCTGCCCCATTTTGTATAATGTTACATTGAAGAACATCCACTGTACACCACACACCTCACACTTCTTCCACTGTAATGCCCTCAACTGGGAGGAAATTTATATTTTTCTGATTGCAAATGGATTGCTGCAGTTCTGAGTTTAATGTGCTGCTTTGAACTGAGGTTTTTAGTTAGAGACCAATTAACATTACCAGCACTAGTCAAATACAATTTGGATTGATCATTAATAAACATAAGCTACAGAGTTCCCAAGGGATATCTCTGACCTTCAAGGTTGAGCTATGGACTTTTACTGATTGCTGTTTGTGCCAGCAGACATTCCAATTAGGATAAATAGCTAATAAGAAATAGTCCACGGTGTTATTGATACTTGAGGTTGAATATAGTATGGGGTCTGATTAATATTTGAAGCAAGACTTTATCAAAGAATATATTTTGGCAATGAATGGTGACGACATGAGAACAATATCGGGTGTTGACGGTATAATCCCAGCCTCCATGAGTATTATTAGAATCAACCTTGCAGTTCCACTTGGTTCGAAATTGCTCTGAGACGATCCCCGGATATAATGGCATCATTAAAATCAATCTCTGCATATCATATTCACCTACGGTGAATAGACATATAATCCTGTGCAGGAAGGAAGAACATAAACATGGCCAGTTGAGGAAGGGATTCATCGCAGTGAATCTCAGACTGTCTATTGTGCTAACTGTAAACAACAGAGAGGCCAAGGTGCTGTAATTTATACACAGCTTCATATAGCTGGCATTATAGTGGGTCATGGCTGTTGTATATGGGGTGTTGTGTATCAAACGCTCTGGATGGCACATCGGCTATTACACATATGGATTTGTACTTGTGTTTGCGTCATCTAGAATGGAGAAACTTAAATATCCTGAAATACCATGAATGCTATTTGTCGTGATTTTCCAATAAAGACAAAATATAAAACTATTATTGTAATTCGTATATGCCATATATTTTATTCTCTTATAGGTTAGGCTCTGATACTATGTTGTAAAATCAAGATCGTCCTATAGAGAATATATATGAGTGCTATACAGAAAAGATTACCATTGTGATTGATCTTTTCACCAGCCATCGATATGCATTTATATCCTTTGAATAGTCATGTCTTGAAGAGCCATGACCATACATGGCTTATGCTACGTAGGGTCATGACCCTTCATAACTGATTGTTAATATTAACTGCATTGTAACATATACAATTATCAAATGATCTTAATATATACATATATACATATATACATATATATATATGTGTGTGTGTGTGTGTGTGTTTATATATATATATTACCATATCCGATCGTAGCTATATCTTAACACATTTGAATCCCTACGGGCGCGTATTATTCAAAACAACAGGCTTTCCTCTTCGTTACTGGGCACGATCAATGCTTGAAGGAAGATCGGTTCAAGTTTCTGGGTGCACTTGAGCAGGGTCTTAGAAACAAATTGCAAAGTTTTATCACAGTGCCATGAAGGGTTCCTTTCAACTTTTTGAACATTTCCTTGGCCTAGTCATTTGATCACTACTGAGTGTGTATAAAATAAGGGCTTTCAATTTCGAATCAACTCCGCTTGAACATCTATTGGGCACTTGCATGACTTGGAGGTAAGATTTTATCACTTTATTTCTCTTCAGTTTTCTTGTCTCTAAAAAACTCTTTGCATCTCAAATTTTAGATGTAGAACGAATAGAACCAATGCTTCCATCTTTTTAGGGGGGAAGTTTTAAATATTTGCCATTAATTCATAAGTCTTAGGTTTTAGCATTCACAAGCGCACACATGCTATGAAGGAGGATATTCTGAACTTGAGAGCAAATTAGACTTTGAGAAGCATTTTCTCACTTCGGAGTTCTTTGCCTTAGAAAAAATTACCCAAAAGAGGCATTGGGCTGGATTATTTCGCTTTCAAACTTTCCTTGGTGCTCTTGAATTTTTTAAACTTAGCCTTTATGTAGCCATAGTACATACTTAGTCACTTTCATGTTTGTCAATTCAATTCCCATACATTTCAAATTTGGGCATATTTGGGTCTTTACTCAAATTCACAACTCAAGATTAGGAAATGTTTCAAAATTGAAACCTTGATCACAACTACCACCTTTTAAACGGTATTGCAAGGAACCAAAGAGACTAACACCAGAACTACTGAGAAAACAAAGCCAAAAGGACAAGTGAACCAAAAAGGTAGGGGGTCCCCCATTTGTAATGGGGTGATGCTTGAAAAGGTCACAGCATGTCCTTGCTGCAGAAAAGTTTCTTTTGATGCCATACTTCTCACAATATTCATCAAATTCATTAGAAACAAATTCACCACCTTTGTCTGATCTAAGACATTTAATTTGAAAACTATTTTCTTTTTTCGACCATTGCTCCAAAATTTTAGAACTTTTCAAATACCTCTGATTTTTCCTTTAGAAAAGTCACCCATGTGATTCTGGAAAAGTGATCCACAAATAACATAAAGAATCTTTCTTTTTTAGCCCTCTATTTCGAGTTGGACCACAAACCTGTATGAATTAACCTCTAAAGGTTGAAGGTTGCAAGCTTGAATATTCTTTTGGCTTAAAAGTTACCCTTGTTTGCTTTCACTATTGGCATTTCTTACAAGCAATGTTTTTAGGCTTTACAATTTTAGGCATGTGTCTAATTGAATTCAAAGAACTCTTTTTGGCAAGAATATCAAAATTCACATGAACTAATCTTATATGCCAAATCTAAATTTCATCATATTGACCCAACAAGCATTTTTTACCCTTAACTTCTCTTAAATCATATACATTACTTACAGTTCTCTTTCCTTCAGCACTAATCTTCTTGAGTCAATTTTTCTAACTCCACAACCTTGAGCATTGAACATGAAAAAATATCCATTATCACACATTTGGCTGACACTTAACAATTTATACTTTAGTTTCTCAACATGCTAGACATTATGCACTTTCAAATTACCATTAATGCTTAGAACCTTTATCTCGGATTTGTATAGAAAATTTATCACCAAACTTTCCCACACCACCATTCCAATCAATAAAAGTTGTAAACATACTCTTATCATTTGTCATGTGATTTGAGCAACCACTATCTATTATCCAAAGTTTTTGTTTCTTTGCATGCAGTGTAGTCTAACCAATCATAGACTTATCCTTTTTTATCCTCACCTTTTTTGTTCCTTTGTTCAAAATCCTTCTCTGTCCTGTTCTTTTTTGCAAAATTTATGTGACAATTTCTTGCAACATGAACAATATTCTAACAATTGAAACAAGTCATACTGAAACCCTTCAATGAATCAAATGAATTATGACTGAAAAAAATGATTTTCCTTCTTGGCACGGTTCTACAATTAGCTGCCTTATGACCAAAATAATTACATAGATTACAATAAACATAGAAGGAATAAAACCTGTTTACTATCTTTCTGCTATTGGAAGGATGACACTATGAATATTTCCTTTGCCTCTGAACTTTAACAACCCATCAATATTATCTTTTTCACTTGAAACATTATTAGAACTTTGACCTTTTTCAAAGCCTAAACCAGATTTACATTATTTAACCTTTGTTTGGCTAACATCTCATCTAGCAAATCTGATCTCTTCTCAAACATAATTTGTTTTTAAAAAAAAAGTCTTTAATTGTCTAAGTTCTTTTCTCAAATTAACTATTTCATTTTCTAACCTTAGACAATTTTCAGATTTTAAGAGGAATTCAGAAATAATTACCTTGGCTTGTTTTATACCTTCTTCAATCTCAATCTTTAGATTGATGATCATCTGGTTTTTTATTTCAAGTTTCCTTTTTAGAGCATCACGTTCCTTCAAAGCTAATGAATTGTCTTTCTTTGGTCTCTTGATTTCTTTCAAGGCACATAATAACTCCCCTTCAAGACTTATCTCACTTTCTTCAACATCTTGTAGTTCTTCATCACTTTGATTAGCATTGAGAGGTCCAATAGCCATGAACAAGGTTTCATCATTAGACTCTTCACTATCCCTTGAGTTTGAACTTTCTTCTTTAACACACAAGCTTTTCTTCTTCTTTGAGAAACCGAGTTGTTTGTGAGAAGATTGACCTTTAATTTTTTTTAAACCTTCCTCATTTTCTTGATCATCCATGGGATAAGGACGCTTAGCAAGAAAGTACCTGATTCTTCCATAGTTGAGGCACTTGAAAGGTAACTTCCCTTTTTGCTTGCCAAAACTTCTTTTTAGTTTTTTCACCAGATTTGCAAGTTCTTCATCCATGTCACTATTAGATTTTGAACTTTCTTCTTTTTCACTTTTAGTTGCTTCTCTCTTTGTATATTCTTCGCTACACATCCTCATTTCATACGCCGTTAAATACCATGTAATTCATCAATTGGAATTTTGCTAAGATCTCTTTCTTCTTCTATGGCAGAAATTTTTGCATTATACGTAGAAAGTAGAGATATTAAAACTTTTTATACCACAACAAAATCTTTTACCTTTTCACCAAGACCTCTGATGGCTCTTACTATTTCATCAACCCTGAGGAGATAATCCACAATTCTTTCTACTTTCATTTTCAAACTTTTGAACCTAGCCTTGTAAGTTTGCAACTTTGCCTGCTTCACCTTATCATCTCCTTTGTATATATTCTTTAACTTGTCCCACATTTCCTTGGCAGTCTGACAATGCATTGCTTTGACAAATTCAATGTTAGACAAACCCCACAAAATAACATCTTTAGCCTTAGCATTGTTCTCATAATCTTTCTTATTAGAAGGATCAGTTATAGGAGGTTTAGGCATAGTATAACTATTTTCTACTGACATTCAAACATCAAATTCTAGAGAAGTCAAGTAGTTTTTCATTCTTATACTCCAAAATGCATAAGTGGTACCATCGAACAAAGGTGCCTTGCTAGAAGAAGATCCCTCCTAACAAGCCATGTGTTCTATCGTCAGGACCTACTTAGACTGATTAAGTCTTTTCTGAGTACTTGGCTCTGCTACCAACTGAAGAATACAACTCTATTGCTGAGAGGGTGGGCGGGGGGTGAATCAGTAGTAGATGCAAACTTTTAACTTTAGAACAATTAAAACTTTTACCCTTCAAACTGATATCTGAAAGAAACTGAAACTGCAACAATAAAGCAAAACACCTCACAAGAAACAACTGCACAATATTTGATGTGGAAACCTAGGATGGGAAAAATCATAGTGTGAAATGCTACCATGATCTACTGTCCTAATCCAGCCTCATAGTTTGAAGAATTACAATTTGTAGGGCACCAACCCAAGGAATCACCAAATTCCCTTAGTGAGCACTAACTCAGAATTTACAAGAATTACATATGATTACAATTCTATGATTTCTCTTTACAAATATGAATGGACAGAGATTCTGATTCAACAAGATAATTTCACTTATTTCTTTGCAAAATGATTTCAATCTGAAATGCTAATAACCCTTCTACAAACTGAATTCAAACAAAAATAATAAAAGTATATCTTCTGCAATTTGATTCCAATCCTGAAATAACAATCACAAATTTCCTGCAAACTAAATTCAGACTGATATAATAATAATGATGTTCCTTTGTACTGTTACTGTAAGCTCAATATATTAAAAACTCTTGTCTTGTAGATTCAAAACAGACTGTAAAAATAACCTTCACAGTTAGAACAAATTTGTCAAATGCTTCACAATCAGACTATTAGAAAATAAACTTGAAACTGATATCTTGGTTCACAATCAGACCGTTAGAAAATAAATTAAAACTGATAACTCACAACTTGCCTTCAATAATGTTACCTTCCTTTTTATATGTCTCAATCCTCCTCTTCAGACAGGATGCCTCTTATATATTCTCTCAATACAATTCTGTTAAAAATATCTGCAAACTGATCTCACACCAATGTAGCCTTCATTCCACGTGCGCACACACACTTCCTGTTAAGTACTTGAACTTTCGTACTTAACACACCCTCACTTTCAAATCAAGGAATTGCATATATAATGTCTTCAAGAGAGTCCGACTAAGTAAAAGTGGTTAGGAAGTTACAATTGGTTTCAAACTGACTGCAAACTTCTGCCTAGCTCCTTTCTAACGTGGCTTCAAAACTTTAATTCATGTGTTTCAAGATGGCAATTTCTTTTTTATATCCTGAATTGACTTCATATGTGTAGTTTGCTTGTGTAACTATTACCAGCCGATGATGAAGTTTGCTGAATGAATGTGTGAACATTACCAGCTCAAAGATGTAAGCCCAAGATTCTTCTTGCAGAAAGAACATCAAGCCACTTCCATTGCTTCCTTTCTTTATCAATGTCTTCCTTATTAAATTGCTACTTGGCGTTATCAGCATCATGCTCATGATATTCATATCGAGGTCTTCTATCCACAAATGTCGCTGTATTTACTAATCCTTGTCGAATAAGTCAAGATCGACTTCATATATAATGCCTGACTTCCTTTGTCAAAGCCTTCAATACTAACTATTGCACTTTCTTCAACCATATTAAATGCTGTTCGACTCTAATAATGAAGGCGATATATTGACGGCAGATGATCGATGGTAAACATTTGGTGCAGATAAATAAGGGTTCAATTACCATTTCACAGTGTGTAAGTAGTTTGAATCAAAGTTTTCTGACACCATTCTTCTACTTCCATTTCATATATGTAATCGACAAACCATAGAAATCTTAATCACAGGTATCGGGTGACTTTTATTGATTTGTCTTTGAAAATATTCAATCAATAAATTTTGCTGTCAAGACATAATTAACGAAACTGATTTGATTTATTTTTTTGTGCTTGCATATGATTGTTGATCAATTTAAATAACAAATAACTGGAACCAGCATACACACATGTACATGTGAATCTCTAAATTTGACATCAATGACAATCTATTAAAGAATGCTAACACACTGGTGGACCTTTTCTTTCCTTTATGACTCTCCGGCTCGACACTTTTAGATTCAATAGCAGTAGCACTAGATAATGATCCATTGGGCTTCAAAAACTCCATTGGCATTCCTTTTTTCTTGGCTTCATCCTCCATGTACAAATTAGCGACCTCGGCCTTCTCAGCTAATCATAAGGTTTTGCATGCTTTTACCCATTTGCAAGGTGTTCCTAAAAGATGGGAGTACACTCTTGTGTAGCTTCCCCTATAGTCCTCTTTGCAAATACGCACAAACATACTCTACTCTCGCTTGATTTTTTTCTGTGTCTGACTATTTCAAATTATAATAGAGATTTTTTGTTTTGGGTTAATTGAGATCTTTGCATAATTTTGCAATGGTTAGAAAGGCATTGAATTGGATTTATTGAACTAGTGTTTCTGAAACACTCACACTCCTTGAGGAACTTACAGTATGCTCGTTCAATTTCAATTTCTCAACCCTCACTACTGCTAGTGCTCATTTTTTTTGGTTGTAAATGTAAATGATAGCAGCAAGTGCAAACATAGAACACAAACAAACAGAAAAACTTTCTTGACTATTTGAAATTTTGGAAAAAAAAACATTAATGAAAATAATTTAATAACAATAATGTTGTTGCATATAGCCATGATCAGATAAATTCATATTACTAATGCATATATCAATTAGAGAAATTCATAATACTGAAGCATATAGCATCGATCAGATTAAAGAGACATATATATATATATATATATATATATATATAATGATACTTATTATTATCATCATATATATATATATATATATATATATTAATACATACGATTTTTATCATGCTCTATATTCTCTTTATATATATATATCTATATATATATATATATAATGATACTTATTATTATCATCATATATATATATATTAATACATACGATTTTTATCATGCTCTATATTCTCTTTATGATCAAATATGAAACAAACCCGATTACTAATTGGAATCGGTATCAACCCGATAACTAATGAATCGTAATTGGTATTGAATCGGTGTCAAACCCAATAATGAGTTTCAATGCTTTGTATTAACAAAGGGTGTAACGATTAGTCATGCCTATGATAGGCGTGACTCCTCACGGATCATAGACGTGACTGATCACATTACCATGCACATATTTATATTGCTCGGACTGTTCAATACAAGTACATAAATTGATAAGTATGAAGTATATTGAACAGCGACACATATATATTTCTTCATTACAATTTGATCATACTCGAATTACAAGTTCATTTCAATTACATACATTCAGTTCTTCAACTCCTGCAAATAAACATTGACATTGTTAGAATCAAGATTTATATATATAATCAGCATTGCATATATATATGAAAGAATAAATTGAAATCTGAATAAGAAGTTTGCCTTGAATTAACATGGTATCAGAGCACTGGTAAAGGAAGATCCAAGAAGCTCTCAAACTTGAGAACTTCAATATTAATTATAATATATCACATTTCCATGGCAAGCACTATCAGATTTGAGGATAGGTTTGAAGGAGGAAACAATTTTTCATCATGAAAATTCAGAATTAAAATGATTCTAAGAGAAAATAAAGTCGAGTCATTCATAAAAGAGGAGAAAGAAGAGCTAGAGAATGATCCCGAGAAATCCATTTGGATTGAAGGAAATGAAAAAGCTATGAAGATCATAGTTGATGGCATTAGAGATCATATAGTGCCAATCTTGACAAAATATGAGACTGCCTGTCATATGTTTAAATCACTTGAAAGCACATATGAGATAAACAATGCTAGCAAAACCCTAGCCCTAAAGAGGAAAATCATATAAGTATGAACAAAGGAGAATCCATCAATGCATACTTTATGAGAATATCTGCTCTAAGGGATGAATTGTTGACACTTGGATATGTAATTTAGAGCAAAGAACTGACACTCATTGCACTAGATGGCCTACCAAACACCCGGGAGACTTTTGTTCAAGGCATTAGTGCAAGGTCTAAATATCCAAACTTCGATTAACTAAGGTCAAATTTTCTTTAGGAAGAGTTAGGACAAAACAAGAAAGGGATCAAACAAAAGAACATAGATGAGGATCTTCATGTGTTAAATGTAAACTCTCGCAAGAAAGGCAAGAAGAAACACTTTAAGAAGAGGAAGGACCATCATTAAAAGGGTTCATATAAGAAAGATGTTTCTCACATTCAATGTTTCATATGTGATCAATATGGGCATTATGCAGCTAGATGTCCAGATAGAATTAAACAAGCAGCTACATTTGCCAAAGCAAACAGAAATAAAAAGGAGCATGATTAAGAGAAACATGTATTCTACTCTGCTCTCTCTAATCAAGTATCCAACAAATCTAATACTTGGATCATAGATAGTGGGTCATCAAGACACATCACTGGGTATAGAGAACTATTGGACTCTATGGTAGAAGAAATTTATAAAGAGATAACCATTGGAGACGACTCTGCACATCCAGTATAAGGTGTTGGGACCTGCACCATTAAGTTGAAGTCAGGCATGTCTATCCAACTCACCAGAGTTCTTTTCGTTCCAGGCATCAAGAGGTACCTAGTCTCCATATCTGCACTTGAGGATAATGGGTATAGAGTAACCTTCATGGATAGTAAGGTGTTGGCATGGCCAAAGAATTCTTCTATCAAGAAAGCTATAACTATAGGGCATAGAAAAGGCTACTTGAATGAGGTATGTACTGAACCTAATTTTGCCCTAATTCATGAAATTGCAGACTCTAATGAGATATGGTATAGAAGATTAGGACATTTAAACTTTCGTG
The DNA here is from genome assembly GCA_027943335.1 of Chamaecyparis obtusa. Classification (NCBI taxonomy): domain Eukaryota; kingdom Viridiplantae; phylum Streptophyta; class Pinopsida; order Cupressales; family Cupressaceae; genus Chamaecyparis; species Chamaecyparis obtusa. The sequence continues at coordinate 1,865,532 of BSBK01004321.1, read as the reverse complement.
CCTTATCTTCCATGGAAAAGTTAGTCACTGGCTTACCTAAGTTAAAGCAATATCATTCAAGTACATGTAAGGGGTGTGCCCTAGGCAAAAATACTAAGGGTTCTTTTCAAAGTAGTTCTAGTAAAACGAGTAATGTCTTAGAACTAGTTCACTCAGATTTATGTGGACCCATGTCTGTACCTTCAGTAGAAAGGTTTCTATATTATGTAATATTTGTTGATGACTTCTCCAGAAAAACCTGGTTCTACTTCATCAAATGTAAAGAATCAAAAGAGATCCTCAGGAAATTTAAGGAATTCAAATCCTTCTCTGAAAACTCCTTTGGGAAGAAAATAAAAACCCTAAGAACTAATAATGGGAGGGAATATACCTCTGACATTTTTAGAGAATTTTGCAAAGAAGCTAGGATTAAGAGGGAGTTCACCGCTCCTTACAACCCTCAACAAAATGGGGTTGCTGAGAGGAAAAATAGAACTATTAAAGAAGTAGCTAAAGCCACGCTCCTTGATCAAAATTTAGAAACTTATCTTTGGGCAGAAGCCTCCAGCATTGTTGTATACATACAAAATAGATGTCCTCACTCCCATATTGAAGACAACAGTCCTGAAGAAGTTTTCACAGGTATAAAGCCAGATATCACTCACTTTAGGATATTCGGATGCCCTGTTTATTTTCATATACCTAAACATAAAAGAACAAAACTAGAACCTTCTGGAAGAAAAAGGAATCCTTGTTGGGTATAGTGAAACTTCTAAAGCCTATAGAGTATTTGTACTTGGACATAGCAATATTAAAACTCAGTAGAGATGTAATATTTGAGGAAGGCCTAGCTTTCAAAAGGGCTAGAAATTATATTGAGTCAAAAAGTAATACTCCACCTTTAGACCTAGAAGAGGATCTTGCTCCCGAGTTTTAGAGGGAGTATCCCGAAGAGGATGAAAATGAAGTACAAAACTCACCTCAAGAGAATCATATGAAAAGACCACTTTGGGCCACCAAAACAATGGAAGAAGCAAAGAACTTTGCAGCTCCTTCAGGGACCTTTAGAGAAAGTAAAAGACCCCGAAAATTTTCTAGCTATGTGGCTTTAATGAATGATTTCTCTAAACCTTCTAATGCATCAGAAGCCCTCAAACACAAGTATGTAGGATGCCATGACAAAAAAATACTAGTCCATCTTAAAAAATGATGTTTGGGAAGTTGTTTCAAGGCCAAAGGAAAAATCTATTGTTTTATCCAAGTGGCTATTTAAAATCAAGTATGTTGCAGATGGCAGTATAGAGAAACATAAAGCCAGATTTGTTGCCAGAGGTTTTTCACAGAAGGAAGGAATTGGTTATGAGGAAACTTTTGCACTTGTTGCTAGATATACCTTTGTCAGAGCAGTTCTAGCCATCGCAACAACCAAATGATGGAAAGTTCATTAGATGGATGTAAAGTCTGCATTCCTAAATGGGAAAATAGAAGAAGTCTACTTAAAGAAACCAAATCTCATGTGTGCAGATTGAAGAAAGCTCTCTATGGATTTAAATAGGCCCCCAGGGCATGGAGAAGATCACCTTTTTGATCAATGTAAAAAAAGACCTTGCTAAAGAGTTTGAAATGAAGGATTTAGGCATTCTACATTACTTCCTTGGATTGGAAGTTTGGTAGAACTCAGACAACATTGTGCTTAATCAAGGAAAGTACACTTTGGACATATTGAAGAGATTTGGTATGATGAACTGTAGACCCATGTCTTCTCCCATGGAAACAAACCTTCATAAACTAAAGGAGGCAACAAAAGATTCTCCCGTTGCAGATCCTACCCTCTACAGGCAGATAATTGGATCCTTGATGTACCTGGTTAATACTAAACTGGATATTTGTTATGCAGTAAATGCCTTGAGTCAGTTTATGTGTGAGCCTAAGGAGAAACATCTTATGGATGTGAAGCATATTATGAGATACCTTCAAGGCACTCTAAATTATGGACTCAATTATGAGAAAGTTGACTTGAATCTACATGGATTCACAGATTCTGATTGGGCTGGAAGTGTAACTGATAGAAGAAGTATCTTTGGTTGTTGCTTCAGTTTGGGATCCACCATGATATCTTGGATGTGCAGGAAACAGTCTTCAGTGGCTCAGAGTTCTACAGAGGCCGAATACATTGCAGCCTCTATGGCAGAAAGAGAAGCAATATGGCTCAGAAAATTGCTTGTGGGATTATTCGGTAAGCTCCTAATACCTACAGTCATCCATTGTGACACAAGGCAGGGGTCAAGAGGGGCCAAAGGATGGCGCACCTTGATGATCCAAGCCTACTCAACACATGCAGAAGAAAACAAACACAACAGTGAGAGAGAGAATGCCTGATCTTTCATATATTTTCATCAATTGAATCATACATGCTGGGCTGTAAGGCCTTCCCAGATACGGCCTGATATTACAATGAATCTCAGAAGTCCTCAAACATGCGAGGATCTGTTACAAATCTCCAATCTAATGTCCACTATCTTCTAACTAAAACTCCCTCTTTAAACTACAACCAAACCACTACATTTATACAAGAGGCTAACGAATTGAGTCGGCCTTCAGATCCATAATCAACAGAAGTAATGGTCAGATCTAGGACCACACGCTTCTCAATGATGGATTCCAACATTAAATTCGCCATCCAATATAAATGTACAAGTCGGCCTCAACAGAAAACAAAACTAAACCTGTCGGTTAGCAAGGATAACCGAGCAGCAGACAAACAATGCCGAGTGCCAGTGAAATAACTGACTGCCCAAGAAATGACCGACCATACTCGGTAACCAAAGGGAACTGACCAACTACAGACCAACTCGGTCAAAGCAGGAACCGAGCAACACAGACAAACTCCAAAATGTTTTTGGTAACACAGGATTGCCAAGGACCTGAGATGTTCCTGCATCAGACACCTGGGGTTAGTTTGATCTAGGTAGGTATGATCCGAGCTGCATCCAACTCAGACTGTGAAATCCATGAACTGTCTTCCATCGGTCTATTCTTCCACTTAACCAGATATTCCATATACTGTTTTCCTCTTGTGCTCTTGCCAACTCTTTGATTTAGGATCTGCTCAATCGCTTCATCCTGCTTCTTAGGATATTCTGTCGGTATTGATATTTCTTCATCAGGTTCATGATACTCATACAGATTAGCAATGTTGAAAATTGGTGATATGTCCATGTCATCAGGTAACTCAATCTCATATGCATTTCCACTATCAAATTTCCTCAAAATCTTGCAAGGTCCAAACTTCTTCATCTTCAGCTTTCCATATGTTCCAACAGGAAACCGACCTTTCTTCAAATGAACTATCACTTCATCACCAACATCAAAAGTTTTATGTCTTCTTGATCTATCAGCTTTGTCTTTGTATTTCTGATTACTATCTTCCAGTTTCAGCTTCACATCTTCATGCAATGTTTTCATGTACTCAGCAAACTTCACTCCTTCAGCACTTTTCTTATTTTCATCATCAATGTCTCTCATATCAGATATTCCTCTCGGTTGTATGCCATTCACAATCTCAAATGGTGTTTTTCCAGTACTCCTATTCATTGAGTTATTGTATGCAAACTCTGCTTGTGCCAACACAGAATCCCAATTACTTGGTGTGTCTCCAACTAAACATCTCAAAAGATTTCCCAAACTTTTGTTCACAACTTCAGTCTGTCCATCGGTTTGTGGGTGAAATGTAGAACTATATTTCAACTCAGTGCCAAATTTCTTCCAAAGGGTCTTCCAAAAGTATCCAACAAATTTATTGTCTCGGTTAGAGATAATACTCCTCGGTAATCCATGCAATCTGACAATTTCCTTAAAGAAAAGATCTGCTACATGTACTGCATGTGATGTCTTTCTACAAGGTATAAAATGTGCCATCTTAGAAAATCTATCCACAACAAATATAGAATCATTACCTCTTACTGTCTTCGGTAAGCCAAGAACAAAGTCCATACTGATGTCAATCCAAGGTTTCTCAGGTACAACAATTGGTACATACAAACTAGTATTCTGACTTACTCTTTTTGCCACTTGACAAATTCCACAACTTTTCACAAATTTCTGAATATTTTTATACAACTGCGGCCAAAAGTACTTCTCCTTAAGCAAATTCCATGTTTTATCAATACCAAAATGTCCAGCCAAACAACTGCTATTTTTCTCTTTTATCAAATTAGTTCTCATTACTCCTCTCGGTATACACAACTGAATACCTTTGAACAACATACCTTCCTGAATAAAATATTCATCCCATTTAGTATCTTGTTGATCTTGAATAGGTGCTCTGCACTTTCTCTATGGCTCAGAAAAATCAGGGTCATTTTCATACAAACCTTTCATCTCATCAAAACCAACAACTTCAATTTTCATCTCGGTCATCAAAGATCTATTCAATGCATCAGCAACTCGGTTAGTGACTCCACTCTTATGCTTTATCACAAATGTGTAACTCTGCAAATACTCAACCCATTTCATATGTCTTTGATTCAACTTATTCTGACTACCCAAATACTGTAAAGCCTTATGATCAGTATACAACACAAGTTCACTCGGTATCAAATAATGTCTCCATTTCTTCAGTGCTTGAACAATAGCATAGAATTCTTGATCATATACAGAATATTTCCTTCTAGCATCATTCAACTTTTCACTAAAGAAAGCAATAGGTTTACCTTCTTGACTCAACATAGCTCCAATTGCACTTCCACTTGCATCACATTCTACTTGAAATACTTTATTGAAATCAGGTAACGCCAAAACAGATAATTTAACAACCTTCTGCTTCAGATTCTCAAAACTTTTGTCAGCTCCATGTGTCCACTTGAATTCCCTTTTGTCTCCTCTCATAGTCTCAGTCATAGCATTACAAATTGAACTGAAATTCCTTATGAACTTTCGGTAAAAACTTGCCAAACCATGAAATGATCTTACCTCACTAGCATTCATAGGTGTAGGCCAATTCAAAATAGCTTCAACCTTTTCAGGATCCATCTTCAAACCATCAGCTGAGATCACAAATCCCAAATACACAATCTCTTCTTTCATGAATGAACACTTTTTCAGATTTATCAGCAACTTTTCCTCTTTCAATCTCTGCAAAACTTGTCTAACATGCAACAAATGTTCTTCTCTGGTCCTACTAAATATCAGAATATCATCAAAATATACAATCACAAATTTACTTCATTCATTAGCCTCATAAAAGTACTCGGTGCATTAGTTAAACCAAAAGGCATAACCAACCACTCATACAAACCTTCTTTTGTCTTGAAAGCAGTCTTCCATTCATCACCTTCTCTGATTCTGATCCCGATAATATCCATTTTTCAAATCAATCTTTGTGAAATACTTTGCTCCATTCAAACTATCCATGATGTCATCCATTCTTAGTATAGGAAACCTATACTTCACTATTATCTTATTGATTGCTCTGGAATCAGTACACATTCTCCATTCTCCATTCTTCTTAGGTGCCAATACAACAGGTAGTGCACAAGAACTCAAACTTTCTCTAATCAAACCTTTCTCCAACAATTCTTGAATTTGTCGGTTTAATTCCTGATTCTCAGTAGGTGTTAACCGATGAGGTGCCTTATTCTGTAAACTAGCTCCAGGGATTAGATCCATACAATGATCAATGCTTTTCTTCGGTGGCAAACCATCAGGTACGTTATCAGAAATGATTTCACTATACTCGGTGAGTAGCTTGTCGATCTCCTCAGGAACATTATCTTTTGTTTTCTTACCCGGTTTGTTAGGAATTACAGCCAAACATACATCATTCCTTTTCAAATCTTTAACAAACTTTCTTCCTTCCATCAAGCAAACTTTCACAGATGTGCAAACATTACTAACAGGTTCTTCCATCAATGGTAACAAGATTTGTTTCTTTCCATCAGGCACAATAGTATACTTATGCAATCTCCCATCATATATAGCATGTCTATCATATTGCCAAGGTCTACCCAACAAAATATGACAACAATCCATAGGCATGATATCGCACAACACCTTATCATAGTATTTTCCAATCTTCAAATTCACATAACATTGTTCACTTACTAGGAGTGTATGCTCATCTTTGATCCATGAAATTTGATAGGGCTTCGGATGTTCCAGCCTTTTCAATTGCAGTTTTGTGACCATCTCTTCAGATGCCAGGTTCTCCGAGCTACCACTGTCAATGATTACCTTCCAAACTTTATTAGAAACTCTACATTTGGTCTTGAACAAACTTTTCCTTACCGGATCTTCCTTTTTGCTTTGATTCCACAATGCTCTCCTTACCATCAAGTTATTTTCCTTCTCAGGTTCGTTCAGTGATTCTTCTTGCACCAAAGCATTTCTACTGCTACCAGCCTTCTTACTCACTTGTGTACATTCAAATGACCTATTTCCTTCTCCACAATTGTAGCAAGTTCCTCGGAAACTTCCTCTGTTATAACCACCTCGGTAGTTACTGCCTCTACCTCTGGATGAACTTTCACCTTTCCACTCGGTCTTGCCTTTGTCCAGATTTGCCTTTTCAGGTTCAGATCTACCATTTTCACCATTAGATCTACCTCTTCCTCTAGGGAATCTACCACCTCGACCTCTTTGTCTTTGCTCATGTCTTTTGTTCAATTTCTCTTCGGCCTTCAAAGCAAATTGATAAGCCTCTTCAATGTTCTCCAATTTGACCATATTAATTTCCTCTTGGATGGAAATTCTCAAACCATTCAGGTATCTACCAATCCTTTCCACATCATCTTCATCATGTCCAGATTTGATATCCAATCTATAGAATTCTTTAGTATATTCCTTTACCGAGCTATCTTTCTGCCTTAGACTTTGCATTCACCGAACTAGGTTAATCTGATAATCACAAGGTAAAAACTTTCCTTTCAACTTATTGACCATCTTATTCCATACCTTGATTTTGTCTTTGCTTTTCCTTTTCCTATCCAATTGCAGATGTTCCCACTATAGGGATGCATGACTCTTCAACTTAGTGCTTGCAATCTTCACCTTCTTATCTTCAGGAATGTTTTCATATTCAAAATACTTTTCCATCTCGGTGATCCAGTCCACCAATTCATCAGAATCCAGCTTTCCACCATATTCAGAAGGATTGAAATGTGGTGTTGACTTCAAAATTGTCAAAGCCTTAAAAAATCTTTCTTCACCTTGATCCATAACAGGTGCAGGTTCTGCATTCGCCTATTCTTCTTCAACTTCATCATCACTAACATCTTCAAGATGTCTGCCTCTTCTTTGGGCTGTTTCCACTGCTTCTAACCTAGCAGCAATCTGTCTTAGCATATCAGCCAATTTTGGATTTGCATCTCGCCTCCCATGAACCATCTTGACAAACCTCTGCAATTACAGGTTAGATCGCAATCTGTTACCCCACAACAATCAACTAGGGCTTCAAGAGGAACCTACAAACCTAGATCCGCAGACCTAGATCAAGATCTCACCTTGCTCTGATACCACCTGACACAAGGCAGGGGTCAAGAGGGGCCAAAGGATGGCGCACCCTGATGATCCAAGCCTGCTCAACACATGTGGAAGCAAACAAACACAACAGTGAGAGAGAGAATGCCTGCTCTTTCATATATTTTCATCAATTGAATCATACATGCCGGGCTGTAAGGCCTTCTCGGTTACGGCCTGATATTACAATGAATCTTAGAAGTCCTCAAACATGCGAGGATTTGTTACAAATCTCCAATCTAATGTCTACTATCTTCTAACTAAAACTCCCTCCTTAAACTACAACCAAACCACTACATTTATACAAGAGGCTACCGAACTGAGTCGGCCTTCAAATCCATAATCAACGGAAGTAATGGTCAGATCTAGGACCACACGCTTCCCAATGATAGATTCCAACATTAAATTCGCGATCCAATATAAATGTACAAGTTGGCCTCAACAAAAAACATAACTAAACCCGTCGGTGAGCAAGGATAACCGAGCAACAGACAAGCAATGCTGAGCGCCAGTGAAACAACCGACGGCCCAGGAAATGACCGACCATACTCGGTAACCAAAGGGAACTGACCAACTACCGACCAACTCGGTCAAAGCAGAAACCGAGCAACACAGACAAACTCCAAAATGTTTTTGGTGACACAGGATTGCCAAGGACCCGAGAGGCTCCTGCATCACATTGTGATAATCAGAGTTGCATAAAACTTTCTGTGAATCCGGTATTTCACGATAGATCCAAGCATATAGAGATTCCTTATCATTATGTGAGAGACATGGTGGATAGGAATGTGATTCAGTTGGAATATATCAGTACAGGAGATCAGACAACAAATATACTCACCAAGCCACTTGCCAGAGTGAAAATTGAATACTTCAAGAAAGGTCTTGGTATGATTGATCTATAATTTGCATTGTAATCTTTACTGATATATATAAATATATAAGATGTTTAATGTGTAAACTTCTTTTGTCATATGTGTTGATATATGACTTTATGGGCTCTACCCTCTGTGTTCATCTCTAAAAGGTGACGATCTTTTGGAAATGAATACTTGTATTCAAACATTATAAGATGACGATCTTGTAATGTTGATATCATGCTGACTTGATATCATTCATGGATGTGCCATGATTTGTTATGGTAGACATTATGTGACATAATGCCAGTACACATACCATAGCTAGGATGTATAAGGAGAATGTGATATTCTCAAGCATATCATCCTTTAAGTGTCATGAGTTATGTGATACTTATCATTATATGTTATGTGATGTTTGTCTTCACGAGATATGTGAGACTTCTTATCACGAGTTATGTGATATACTTAGTGCCACGAGTTATGTGACACCTCAGAAGTTATGTGATACTTATCATCACGTGTTATGTGATGCTTGTCTTCACGAGATATGTGAGACTTCTTATCACGAGAAATGTGATATATATGATTTTTATCTTCCCTAGCTAAGAGGGAGTGTTGTTGCATATAGCCACGATCAGATAAATTCATATTTCTAATGCATATATCAATTAGAGAAATTCATTATACTGAAGCATATATCATCGATCAGATTAAAGAGATATATATATATATATATATATATATATATATATAATATATATATATTAATATATATGATTTTTATCAAGTTCTATATTTTTTTTATGATCGAATATGAAACAAACCCGATTACTAATTGGAATCGGTATCAACCCGATAACTAATGAATTGTAATTGGTATTGAATCAGTGTCAAACCCGATAATGAGTTTCAATGCTTTGTATTACCAAAGGGTGTAACAATTAGTCACGCCTACGATAGGCGTGACTCCTCAAGGAGCCACATCTGTCATAGACGTGACTGATCACATTACCATGCACATATTTATATTGCTCGGACTGTTCAATACAAGTACAAAAATTGATAAGTACGAAGTATATTGAACAACAACACATATATATATTTCGTCATTACAATTTGATCATAGTCGAATTACAAGTTCATTTCAATTACATACATTCAGTTCTTCTACTCCTGCAAATAAACATTGACATTGTTAGAATCAAGATTTATATATATATTCAGCATTGCATATATATATGAAAGAATACATTGCAATCTGAATAAGAAGTTTGCCTTGAATTAACAAATAATAAAATGCAAATAATGATGGGGCAAATAATGAAAATAATCTAGTAAACTTCCAAGTTAGAAAATTAGAAACTTAAAAACAATGAAAATTATAAAATCTGAAATTTAATAATAAAATCAGCAATTTATTTATTTAATAACAATAATAAAATGAAAACCACAAGTTTAATACTAAAATCAGCAATGTATTAATTAATAAATAAAATTAATACTAAATCAGAAAGTTAATATTTGAACCAGCAATTCATCAAAAAACATCAATCTCTTACCTCATTGTGAACCACCAATCATCATTGAGTATTTTTTGGTTTGGTATTCTTTCTTTCAGCATGTTTGCCTTGGCCCATCTAGCTCAATATGAATTAACCACCATTAATTTTAGAGGCTTTTGCACCTAAACTATCCTCTCCAACAAATTAAAGTAGCTAGCATATCTGGTATCCATAAGCTTGAGGAATTCCTTGCTTGAAAAGGTCCTAAATAAAGCAAGTGATGTGTGATGATTGCAAATAAACATTTGAATGCCTCTAGCTTCTGATATTATTACCTTTACCTAATCTATTTTCTTAATGTTTTCTAATGCATTGTTCAACGCATGAACATGACACGGGGTTCAAAAAAGTGCTTGTAAGCACCCTCCATTATCAAGTCAGCTAACTTGCAAACATGGGTCAAACCAATCACTACTTGTCTGACATTAGAGGGACCAACCTCTTCTATGACACCCTTCAAAATCTGAAATTGGAAGCTTGCATCCCTCCTCTTCTCCAAACAATCAATAGTTCTGAGAAAATAAGAGTTTGTTGAACATTTGACAATGATTTTGATGAGTGAACAATGTCTAATACCATTTCACCCATCCATAATGATAGAACAACCATCCTTTATCCAAACTTTTCTCAACTCCTCCATCATTATACTCACCTTGGAACAGTCCTTATGTAGGAGGTAGATGTGTAGCTTATAAGCTCTAGGGGGACATATGAAGGACAAAAAACAAGTGCATCTTTGAACATTGTAATATTGTTTGGTAATCGCTGCCCCCCATAGTTCTTAATTTATCTTAGTTGGCCTCCTTTGGAAAATTGTTGCCTTGGAATTATTTTCTTTTTAATCTTAGTTAGCCCTTTCATAATATATTCTATTTCATCACCTACACATTATTGTTTATTACAACTGAGAATTGTTTTGTAAAGGCGACAATCTTGTCGGGGGAGAGGGCGGGCGAAGGGGGCGTAAGCATGACTGTCCACCCTTCCCAAGATTGCTTGTCCACAAGAAACTTTAAATTAGGATTATCAAAAATTTATGTTCCTTCCCAAGTGGTGTTCTCCATAGGTAATTCTTCCACTTAACTAAATATTCTAGAATAATCTTATTCTTTAATTTCTTGTCTCTCAAATAAATGATAGCCTCATGTTCAAAAATTAATTTTCCCTCGTCATTTAGCATGAACAACTTTGGACATGGTGTAACATGTTGACCTAGCATCTTCTTGAGGCAAGATATGTGGAAGACATTTTGAATTTGATTGTTCGTTGGCAACTCCAATTCATAAGCAGCCTCACCGGTCCTTATAATCTTTTAAGGTCCATAGAATTGTGGCTTGAGTTTCTCAGCTCTGCTCCTCTTGATAGATGATTGCTTATCAGGTTGTAAACTTAGGAAGACTATAATGTCCTCCTTCTAAAATAGGATTTAATAAAACATAATAATAATAAAAGTAAAATATAAAAAAGAAATAAATAAATATAATATAATATAATATAATTATAAGTTAATTAAGTCTAATGAAAGGTCAAGCAATATGCAATGAAGAGTTGTGACTCCTTCAACGTAAGATATAAAAGGGAGGAGAGTTCATTTGAAATGGGATATGGAGGAAGGAAGAAAGAGGGGAAAATACGAATTAAAGAGGGATTAATAGGAGGAAGGAATGGGAAGAAAATAAGGAAGTGACTCTTTTAAAGAGAAGCAATGATGAAGGGTTGTAACTTTTTCAAAGGATTGTAATTATGAAAGGTTGTGACTCTCTCAAAGGGCAGAAATGTTGAAGGGTTGTGACTCTTTCAATGAATTGTAGTTATGAAAGGTTGCGACTCTCTCAAAGGGCAGAAATGATGAAGGTCTGTGACTCTTTCAAAGGGTTGCAATTATGAAAGGTTGTGACTCTCTCGAAGGGCAGAAAGGATGAAGGGTTGCAACTCTTCCAAAGGGTAGTAATTATGAAAGGTTGTGACTCCCTCGAAGGGTGAAAAAAATGAAGGGTTGTGACTCTTCCAAAGGTTGGTAATTATGAAAGGTTGCGACTCTCTCTAAAGGCAGAAATGATGAAGGATTGTGACTGGTTGCGACTCTCTCGAAGGGCAAAAATGATGAAGGATTGTGACTCTTTCGAAGAGTGGTAATTGTTAAAGGTTGTGACCATCACAAATGGTCAGACATGATGAAGAGGTGTAATGTCTCCTTTTTGAAATTGCCCTCTGTGCTCTGGATGCTGCTGCAGTTTCTTAGTCTTGAGAACTTATATTTTGATGCAATATGTACTGAGCATACACCTTATAGATTTATATCTGGTGTCAACCGATGAATAATTATTTACTGTTTTGTATAACCCATTTTGAGATTTCTTTTCTTCTCAGATCAATGACTTTCTTATTTTATTGTTTGTCGTCTCCCTTATCCTTGTTGTACAGATACTTGCTTCTCTGCTGATTGATCTCTTTTCGTTCGAATGCATTATTGAAGATTCTGATTTATACAATGTCTGCTCCTGATTTGTTGATATGATATTCCTACCTTGGATATCTTAGATGTCCTATTTGATATGCATATATTTATATCATACCCATATATTATTGGCTCACGGTAAAGTGACTCTTTAAAAATATCGAATGATATCTCCTCAGTTTTATTAGTTCTTATTCTTAAAGAGCTATATTTAGAACCATTCAAACTTGTCCTTTGACCACATTCTGTTATACTCTTCATGGTGGTGTTTGAGCGTTTCCTTCCTTTCTATATGCTACTCGATGAAGGAATTGTTTGCTGAGGCTCCAATCTAATATCGATCTAGGTGCTGGTAATTTCCTTGTTGAGTTTTTTAGATTGCGCAGGTAATTCCCTCATCCCATACCTTGTGTTTGCTGACTGTGTTATTGAAGTGCTGATGGAGAGGAACCAGATCCTAACCAATCAGATCTCCAACCTAAAGAGGGAGCAGGAAGATAATGCCCTAAGAATGACTGAACTGATTGAGAAAAAGAGGAAAGTTGAAGATGAAAGAAACACTGCAGTTAAGTCATTAACAGACTCGGAGAGAGCAAGGAATCTGGCAGAGTAAGCTGTAAGGGAAAGTGATCTTGTCATTCTGCAACTTCAAGAAGACATGCAAATAGTCACTCAAGAAAATGCCAACATGCAAAAGATTTGGCATGATAAAGATGATGCATGCAAGAGGCTAGCAATTGAGCTATACCAAATGATGGAACAGATGAAAGAACTCGAAGAAAGGAATGAAACCCTCAGAAGATACAATGAAAGCTCGATCAAGCTTGATGAGCAACTCAAAGCTCAAAGAAAGCACAAGGACCCCACAGGACTTGGGTTCACCGAACAAGACACCAAGGGAACCGGTGAGTCATTTGGAGCCAACAAAAGCAAGAAGGAAAAGAAGAAACCGACAAAACAAAAAGGTCTTCAACGCTTGTTGCAATCACTATGGGAAACCGGGCCATAAAACAAGTTACCGCAAAAATGCACCGGTAAAGCCAACCAACAGTTACTGCAAAAACTGTTGCAAGAATGGCCACAAGACCACTGAATGCTGGTCTCGCCCCACGAGTGCGTCCACTGGAAGCAAGGGAAACTTCAAAGGCTACTGCTACGCATGCAACAAGTTTGGACACAAAGATGATGAATGCAGATCCAAAACAATGGCATTCAAATCCCCACCAAGACCGGTATTCCCCAAAAGAAACAAGAATTGGAGCACAACCAACTGTGTAGCTGTGGCATGCATAGTCATAATGACTCTTGGTGCAAATCACCCAACAAGAGAAGGGTAAATCCATGGAAGGCAACTGGGATAGTCTGTTACACCTACAACAAAGTTGGACACCTAGCTATAGATTGTGGGAACCGGTTAGTGAACAAAAGAAAAGGATCGGTCAAACCAGTGGTGAAGACCTCGTCTTCCAATGAGAAGAACAATAGAAGAAAGGAAACCGAGAAAGAAGTCAAGAAGATTTGGTTCAAGAAGGAATCAAAGAGCTCCGCAGAGGAGAAGACAGGGAAGATCATCATCTGGTGATGGTGATATCTCTTCAGCAAACTGAGCCTAAAAGGCTTAGAGGGAACCGGTAGCTCTTCTATTGGTCCCGGTAGGACTGGTGAGTAACAAACTCACTCAGTCAGGAAGAATAACCAGACAGGTAAGAGTTGATCAACCAAGGTCAGTTCAAAAGGAAAAAGCTTGAATACCGGTTGGCGAAAAAGGAAAGAAAGGTTAGGTAAGGTAATTAATGCTGTAGCCGTTAACCAATAGTTACCATTTGGTAATTACTGTTATGCCCTAACTCTATAAAGAAAGGAGAATTACTCATTTTCTTTTACTTTGCGATTTGTGATTAACAATCTCTTATGCTTGAGTAATATTCTCGTGCTTTGATCATCGTAAGATATTGTCTGTTAGACCGATCAAGCTACTTTCTGTATGAATCAGTTGACAAGATATGGCATCATCATCCTCCGCTGTTAAGTTGATCAAAGGCAACCAAGTTGACCAACCTAGCTACGACATTATGGTGGTTCAGAACAAGGAGAACGACATGGCTAGTGCGCTATCTTCTGTGCCAAATGGAGTCCTCATGACTAAAGATTTCACGGCCTTTGTTCATGCCAAACAAGGAGAATTGAGTGAGACTTTCATTCAAAGCGAGTACCTGTCGCTATGTGAAGACGGAAAGATTCCTGTCAAATATGCGAAGCTGGTGTGGTTTGGGCTAATCAACGAAGTTTGTTACCCGACCGTCTTCTGACTTGATTGGATTCGACGGGTTCTTAGTTGTGTACATGAACCTGGATTTTGGCTCACAAAAGGAGTATGTAATCAAATCACGAAGGAAGACCTGCATAGAGTGACCGGGTATAGTGACAAAGGGGAAGCACTCACCGTAGGAACCATCTCCAATGCCGTAGTTACCAAACTGACCAAGTCAAAATCTGACAGTCGGCTAATGACCGTCAATGACATTGAAGATGAAGGAGTTCGGTTCGCATCTGCTGTGATAGGTTACAAAATCTATCAATCCAATAACCTGAATAGCATACCGAGAGGAGCCATTCATGCCGCTCACCGGATAATGCACGACAATTCCCAGTACGATATTTTCTCAATGCTTCGAGGACAGATATTTGAGAATCTGAAGAAGCTAGGTATCATCAAGAAGAAATCCCTAAAGTATGGGACCCTACTGGTATGTCTTTACTTTTACTATTCTAATTTCTTCCCAGGAATAGGAAAGGTGACATGGGGAACCAACCGGCCAGTCATGATCCAGATAAGTGACATGGCCAACCAACTGGGAAACCAGTTCGGTAAAGTCATGACCAAATACTTTGAGGCGTTCCAGCTGAGAATGCACGCTAGGGAAAGGGTGCCATTAACCATTGTTGACTCGTACAAAGATGATGTGTGTTTCCTGGTATCCACCGATCACTGCATCATTCAAGCTGTGGAACCGAGAACCGAGTATGCTCCTGAACTAGGCTACGAGATCACCTCCAAGACAACCAAGGCATATCTAGATGCCTTACAAGAAGCTTACCTAGATCTCTCTACTTACCGGTTTGGTACCTGTGAAGAGATTCAGGAGAATGTAAAGAAAAGGGCACCAATCAAGAATGTATATGTGAAGAGGACCCCCACACCAAAGAAGAAACCGGTGATTGATCAACCCAAAGCGAAAAGGAAGAGAGCACAATCGGTACCCAATGCTCAAGGAGAAGAACAAGAGGAAACATAAATTGAAGACACAGTTTCTCTAGTCAGAAAGAGGAAATCTGGTAAACCGGTGAAGGAAGATGCACTGAGAGCTAGAAAGCCCACAATTGATGAATCTGTGGCAGGATTGAAAGAATTTGGTGGAATGGGATCAATCAGCAGAAGATATCAATTGACAAATGAAGAAGATAGGAGAAAAATTGAAGAAGCAGTAGTATATTGTGTTCACAAATTCAACCTCTCTCCCACAGAACTCATAAGGTTGTCCCTGACGACCTCCAAGAAATTCTTGAAGCTAGATGGAAAGCTTCAATGGACAGAGAAAAGGAGCTGAGGATTGGAGCTTTACTTGAGGTTCAGAACCATCTCACTCTGGACGAGGCCACTCACCAAGCCGAACTGCACAAGCAAAATTTCTTGATAGAAAGGACGATCGGTCAAATGCTTATTGGAGAAGTTGAGAAGGTTCATGAGGAAGGTGTGGCAACATGGACAAAACTTCTTCAGACCCAAAAAAAGATAGAAGAAGCATGCCAAAAGACCACTGAGCCACCTGTCATTGACACCGGTAAAGGAAAAGGAGTACTAGTAGCAGAAGTACCGGTTAAAGAGAAGAATCCTACCAGACCAGTCATCGTCGACATCATTGATGATAAAGGTAGTGATCAGGTTCGCCCAACCATTCTTGTCTCTCTAGAAAAAGGTAAGGCTTGCACCATGACTGTTAATGATATAGTTGATGAAGTGATGGATTTTGGAGAAGTAGACAATGCGGCTAGATGGTATAGTGTGCTAGGGGAAGAAGATAAGCAAGCAATAATAGTGGCTCTGTTGGAAACCTTCTTGGATTACAACAGAACTCCAAGAGACTATAGGTCTAAGTTTCCCTCTGAACTAAACACACGACTAATGAAAAAATGGAGAACCAGTCTAAGCTCCAATACTAGAATCTCTAAGGAGACATTGTCACAGGTCAGACTTGGTCTTAGTGAAGATTCTATCAAACTTCTGTTAGAAGAAGCATCAATGAATCTGGATATCAGAAATAGGGTTGCCAAAATAATAAATGGTTATGAAAACGAAGTCTATAAGGAGACTTTAGATTTCTGGCAACAATATGATTTCAGTGCTCTGAAGGAAATAGGTCCATAGGATGAACCTAGGATAGAACAAGAACCACCTGTTCAATTCACTGCTCGTGAAGGACCTACAACCGGTGAACCAGAAGAGTCATTGGTCAAGATGACTACTGACAATAAAATTGGTGAGGAAGAAATTGCTATAGGTGAGCTTCATACAGTTGAGGAGCAGCACTCAGAACCACCACTGGAACAAGAAGCCCCACTAGAAGAGCAATTGCAACAGGAAGAAGATTCTCAACCAAAAGTAGAAGTACAATCGGAAGGGAAGTACAGAATGATGAAGAAAGACCAACAACAGAAGTCCTACCAGAAGAGGAGGCACAACTGGAACAGATGGTCCAACCGAGGAATGAAGAAAAACAAGAACAATAGAATGAAGAGGAACATGAGTTACCTGCACAAGAACAACCGGTACAGGAGCCAAGACAAAAGGGACATGTAGATGTTCCAAGCTCATCCTCATCAAAGAGGAAACTAACCTTTGCAGCAAAAACAGAAACAAAGAAGAGCAAGGTTAGCGAGACCGTAGTTGTCATAAGCAGAATTTCAACTAGGCAATTAAAAGAGTTGACAAAAAGGAAACAGGACATGGTCCTAACCAGTGTTAAGAACATTCTGTGCAACTTTGTACCTGATGCTGACATTGATGAAGATGAACTTGTAATTGATCAGTTGGAGATATTGGCACAAGCGATCGGAGAAGATGTCACTGATCCAGAAACGATTGCCATTGATTACTATGAATAGAAAAGAATAGAGATTCTTCATAAACAGGTCAAAGAAATAAAGATGACAGTTACTACTAATGTAACAGTACTACAACAACAATTGCAAGTTGTAGAAAGCCTGATGACAAGGACTTCAAATTTTGATACCTTTACACAAGATCTCACTGAAAAGTCATCTAAGACTTCTGAAGACATAAAAGCTCTATCTTCCACATTTGATATAAAGAATAAATCTACAACAGATTTCAGCAGAGAAATGACAAGTCTAGCTCTCATTCCGAGAAAGACTTCTGAAGAAAAGACCAAGTGAATCTAAGATTTTATTGGATTTCAACTATTTCTCACCCAACATTTGATTTAATGCATCAAACAACAACAAAGGCAGAGAATCTGATTAGTGAACCGGACTACAAAACAGTAGAGGACATGGAGAATATCATAGTATCGTTGAAATCAGCACTCAAAAATCTAGAACATGTCACCGGTCTATGGAATCCTTTTCTTTATTCAGAGAAGAAAATTTACAAGGATATCTTTACCAAGCTACAAATGTAAAATACTAAGTAAAGCATAACCCTTTGTCTTATGGAGGCAAAAAGGGGAAGAAGAAGCCATTGGTTGAAGAAGACATCAAAGAAGAGTCAGAAGGTTAGAGATCAAAAAAGAAAGAGAGTAGATTCAGATTCAGTACAGGACAGAAGAGCTAAAGCACTAGAACAGGGGAAGTCTGCAAATAGAAGAACCGAAGTATATAGTATAGGGAAGGAGTCTATAGGTGGAATTCACTATGTTGAGAAAGTGATGGTGTGCGGTAAGTGATGTTTTGCCACCAATGCCAAAGGGGAAGATTGTTAGCATATTTAAGATTGTCATTGGATAAGTGAAAAGCAAACATCAATCCCACCAGTAAACCGGTAGACCACTCATACTCGTAAATGGGCACCGGTAGACCAAATAGAGTATCGGTATACCAAGTAGAAAAGGATATGAACCGGGTATAAGAGTCTTATTATATGGACAACTGGGTATGATATTGATATTGGTCAACAACATGTCAATCCGCACTGGTGTATGCGGAGCTGTTTAAGTTAAAACCAGAATATGCGGAGCATCCACTATTTAAAACTGGAGTTAGCTTTTTAACAGGTTTTAGTTTTATTTCTACACGGATGTTTCAAGGTAAACTCAAAGATCATCTCGCAAAGCTTTTTCTGCATGATTTATGGTTGAGTTTACAGCCTGGCGGTTCTATGAGTTAGGTTTTAATAATAAGATTTATTTCTTATAAATAACAAGTCATAGGACACAAAAGAGAGTTGTTGAGTATACAAAGCAGGAGAGAGATATCTTCTGAGAGAAGCTACGGTCATAGAGGTGAAAGGCAAAAAGAATCAACAGCCAAGCAGAACAGGAAGATCAACAAGTATGATCTGATCAATAGGTTCTTTGTATAAATCCTTTAACCGGGTAGCATCTTAGTTGATGTTGAAAGTCCTTTAACAAGGCAGCTCTTGACAGAGTCAAGATCTTAACCGATTTTTTACCAAATCCCTTTACTGGGTAGCACTCTTGCAAGTGCTTTGTAAGCTCCTAATAGTGCGTCTTTATTACTGAAATGGTGAAGTTGTGAGCTCTGTCTCACCTTGGTTTTTTCCTTCTAATTGAGGGTTTCCACGTATAAATGATGTGTTGATCTGAGTATTTCTATTTCTATTTGTGAATGGTTATTTACACTCTGTTTATCTTGCAAGAATCTTTATACAAGTTTTTATTGGAAATAGAAATAGTATTTACTAATTCACCCCCCCTCTCAGTAACCGGTTAGTAATAACACTTAAGACTAGCATAGCATTTTGTATGTTGCAAAATTGACTGATACTTATTTGTATGGCCTAAAGAAATCTTCATCTGTCACATTGATTTGTCATTGCTGAAAATGTTATTTTATTGAAATTTGAATTCAGATAAAAATTAGTAAAGGAATTTTTCCTTCGTTTGGGAATTTAGATTGCGGGTATCTTATTTCAGTGGTATCAGAGCTCTGATAAAGTTCTTGCAGACTATGGTTTGTTATGCATCCATCAAATCACCATTACTACCTTCGGAGGAATAAATCAAATCCAAATCTAGACCAGCAGCCAGGTTGTGGACAGTCTGAGATCCCTACAGGAATAATGGACATGGATGCTCATAATAATAGTGGTATTGAAAATGCACTACGGGAGTTGGCTAGAACACAAAGAGAAATGATGAACATGCTGACACAATCCCACCAGCAAATGGCTCAAATGTTAACTTAGTTGGTGCACCAAAATGGCAATCAGGGAAATAATGGAAACCAAGGGTAGGGAAACAACGAAAATAATGGAAACCAAGGACAGGGATCAACCACCAACGAAAATGAGCAGCCTAGAGCTTCTGGTTTTACAGTGAATTCTAGACCATTAATGCCCACATTTGCTAATGCAAACAATCCACCAGCTGAAAATGAACAAACAAATTAGGATTTTCATAGACAGGTTTGAAGCGATTGACAAGCTTTGGGTGTAGATTTTTAGGTTGAAATGCCTCTTCTAGAATACATAGCTTTCAAAGAAAGGAATAGACCACACAGGGGAGGTGGTGGTAGATTTCAGAACCAAGATTTGCAAAGGAAAGTTGGCAAGGTCACCATACTTCTTTTTGATGGCTCAGGAAAGATTACAGCTAGGTCGTGGGTACAAAAATTGGATACTTTCATTCAGCTCAAACCCATGGTTGAAGATGAAGCTATTAAATATGCCACTTTGCATTTGGAAGGTAGTGCTCATGAATGGTGGTATCATGGGCTTATTACTTTAGGCCACGATCAAATTGTATCCTATGCAGAGTTTACTGAAAAGCTTATAGACTGTTTTGATAAGAAAGACCCGGAGTTGGATTTTAAGGAGTTGGCTTAGCTGAAATAGTGCGATTCAATGGAATCTTTTATTACAGATTTTCAGAAATGTTCAGTATCGGCGATAGATATTTTAGAGAGAAGACGAGTAGTACTCTTTGTGGATGGATTAATGGAACCTTTAAGGGGCTGGGTTAAAGCTTTTAACCCATCAAATCTGCAAGAAGCAATCAAAAATCAAAGGAGCAAGAGAAATGGAAGCCTCTGGTTCAAAGAGAAAATTTCAGTCAAGGACTTTCCATCACAAAAGGGAAAAAGACAAAAAACGTTCCCATAAAGATTCAGATCAGACTACGAAAATGCAGCCCAGACTTGATGATGATCAGCTAAACGAGCTAAGGAAGAAGAAATTGTCTTTTCAATGCAGAGAGCCTTGAGACCTGTATATACATAAAATTGACACATTAAATCAAGGCATAAAATTCCACATTTAATTAATAAATTTCCTCTACTATATAGTTTAATTTAATTATTTAACTATATAGTTCATCTCTCATAATTAATTTTACATATACCTTTAGTCTATTTAATTAAATAATCTCATCTCCTAATTAAATCCACATCATTTCACCCCATCCACCTCATCACATGACACCTCACACTTGGCTAAAATAATTAATTTATATTAATTATTTATTAGCTATTTTTTTTCAAACTTGATGGCTATAATCAAGGGATTTGTTTGGCCATCTCATTTGGTCAAAGGTGAGTCATAGAGACACTTGTACAAAAGAGTCTTATGAAAGGAGTCTTCCCTTATCCCTCTCCTTTTTGTCATCGTAGGAGGAACATTACCCCTATCTTTGCTCTCACATTCCAATCAATTCCTCTTATCTCTCATTGCCTCCAACCAAGCCAAGTCTAGTCATCTATTCTTGCAACACTTGTTCCAAACCTTATACACACTTGTCCCAAACCTTGCAACACTTGTCGCCTATGTGGCTCAACCAAGAACACCTCACATCTCATAAGGAAATCTATAAATACCAAGCATTTGGAGAAGAAATTACCACTTTACTATTGCTTATCACTTTTGTAATCGTTTCATAGCTTTATTCATATTTTGGGTTCTATTATCTTTGGAGTCCTCCATCTTTTGCACCATTGCATCTCATTTAGTATATTTTATACATTTTTGGATCATCCCCTGTTCTTTGAGTAGTCATTCACATCTTGATCGAATTGTGCTATCTGAGAGCCATAATAAAAGATCAAAAAGCTGAATCCTTGGAGATAGAGAAACATGAGACGCTCTCGTTTGAATTTTCTTATTTCTTATTAAATTAGAATAGATTCATTTGAATTAATGTTTCATGATGTTTTGTTTAGTTTTATTTTAGATCGTTTCATTTTACTAACATACATTTTTGGCGCCCACTGTAGGGCCTTGCCCCTGTTTTAATCGAGTTTTCTTGTAGATTTGGCGCATAGATATAGAAATGGGATTCACTAGCGCCCAAAGTTCACTGGTTCGTGCTTCCAACCATCATATCAGCGCTTTTGAATACTTTCTTAGCGCTTTTTGTCTCTGTTTTAGCGCCCCTAGGATTCTAAAAGCACCTAAGTTCAAGATTTATTTGCTTTATTGGCAATTTCAGAATTTTAGCACCTTTTGCATGTTCTGTAGCGCTTCTTGCTTGAACTATAACGCTTGTTGTTTGAACTTTAGCTCCTGCAGTCATTTTGTCAGCTCCTATTGTTTGAACTTTAGCTCCTCAGGTCATTCTATTAGCTCCTATGATCTATCAGATAGCTCCTTCTGTCATTCAATTAGCTCCAACTGTTTTAACTTTAGCGCCTCTAGTACACTTGAGAGCTCTTTTGGTCATTTTGTCAGCTCCTCTGGCAAAACTTTCAGCTCCTTTTGTTTTTGTTTTGGCGCCTTGAGATTCTCAAATTCTGGTTCTGGTATGATGACATGACTGGTGTTTCAAAGTTCAAGAAGGTAGTGCGCCGCATTCCTGGATTCAAACTACAAAAAGCATTGAAGACGACGATTGCTCATAACAAACAACAAGAGAAGGCTATAGAAACAATTCGTGTGGAAGACGAAAGGGAAAGTATCACCAAGTATATTTCAATATTGCAATCTTATCAATTGAAATATAATATACGTATCAATATCCCTCTTCTTAGTTCAACTCCAATATTCAGAATTGAACCATAGTACACATAGATCTCTTTGTTACTAACATCTTATCACCAAGATTTTGTGTTCCATTGTATTATGATCAACTAAGTTGTTTGAAGGAAATGCTTGGGAGTTGGAACCATAGCCACTAGGTGAGTAAAATGCAAAAGAGTAAAATAAAAAATGCACCTAGCCTTTGCTATCTTCGAATTAGGTAACCCTAAGACCTTATGTACTTGCTTAACTTGTGGCATTTCAATTCTAAAATCTAGCTTAACTAGAAGCAAATTTGAATCCTAAGGAAGACATTAGGGATATGCTCTTCAATTTTATAGTGAATCAAACTCCTATAAATGCCCAATAGGGTCAAGATCCTAACAGGTCTTCTATTAAATCCCTTAACTGGGTAGCACTCTCTCTAGTGTTTTGTAAGCCTCTAACAGGGCAACTTTATTACTGTAGTAGTGGAGTTTTGTGGGTTTTGTCCCACCGTGGTTTTTTCCTTCTAATCGAGGGTTTCCACGTATAAATTTTGTGTTGACCTGTGCATTTAATTTCTGTTTATGATTGTCATAATATTCTTTTGATTTATATTTTAACAAGAGTATGTAATTAAAAGATAAAGAATAGAATTTGAATTTATTGATTCACCCCCCCCCTCAGTAACCGGTTAGGAACAACAAGACCCAAACTCATAAATGTGTTTTTAAGGCTAAAGCAAAACAACTGGAGTACTTTACAACATAGTTACAGGACTCGGTGAGTTCCAAGCCGAGTCAGGCTTGCAAAGTCTTTTTGGCTCGGCAGCTGACTTGGCGGAGTCTTGACCAAGTCTTGCAGGATTCATAGAGTCCACAGACTCAGTGGACTCTACGAGTCCTATCATGCGGACTCTATTGCGTCCAACATAAAGTCAAAAGCAATTTATTTTTTAAAATTATTCTTAAGCATTCTTTTTGTTTTATATACCTTGTCTAAGACCTAAAAAGGTCATTCCATCATTTGCAAAAACTTAGAAGAGAGAAAAAAGGCTTGGGAGAAGAATATAGGGGTTTTAGAAAATAGATTAGCAAATTGATTGGCTCTCGTATATTGATTGGTGATTGTTTATGCTAGTTTCTAGCTTTTATTCACACATTGAGAGGATTGCAGTTCGTATCTTGAGCCAACCATGTAGTTCTTCAGGATGCGAATGCAATTGGAATATGTTTGAGCATATACACTCGAAGAAGAGCAATAGGTTGGTAGTGAAAAGAATGAATGATTTTGTGTTTGTGCATTACAACCTTCGCCTTCTTCATAGACAGATCTTGGGCACTGACACATCTATCATTTTAGAGGAGGTTGATCCACTGGCAGAGTGGAACACTGAGATTGATGATCCTGTCTTCAGTGATGAAAACTTGAAATAGGTTGATCAGGTGGGTCGAGAGGCAGAGGCAGTAGCAATGGCACACACAAGAGAAGGCTAGACTGTGAGGAGACCCAGTGGAGGACCCAAAGGCTGAGAGTGAGGGATCTGAGGATGAGGAGGATGAGGAGGATGAGGATGCCACTAAGGTTTAGCCTCAGACGTAGGGACATAAAATAGCTACAGAATCTTCCATGACCTATCTTAGGCGTTCACTCATGAAGACATAGGGCCTTAGTCTTCTAGGCTCTAGCTTTTATTTTGATATGTGTTTTGAGCTTTTGATTCCATGGATTTCATATTTCATGAATATTGTAGACTCTTGATAGTGACACTATTTATATTTCAGATTTGTAATGTGTTATTTAGTAACTAGTTTATCAGTTAACTTATTTCCTTTGAAAATTCACATTTATACTCATGTGATCAATGTAACCTTGTGTATGTGTGCAAAGTAGCTTCTATTTATCTAAATTATTGTGTGTTTGATGTTCATTGACTAAATGATGCATGAAAAAAGTCTTAATCCTTAAAATCTTTGAATTTCTTGGGTTTTTCAATTCGCTGAGTCCTTGTCGAGCCCGAGTCTGAGCTTGAATCTAGCTTGCCAAGTCCGAGGCGAGTCAGAGTCTTGTAACTATGCCTTACAGTGTAATGTCCCCTTTTTTAGGCCATTAATTTATGATGTGACGCTAGCCCATTTTGCCTTGGTCCCATGGGCTAACCAGAACTTTACAGGGATCAAAGTGAGAATTGGCCTAGGCAATTCTAGTTTCAAGCCAATCAAAGTTGTTTTAGCAAGGT
Source organism: Chamaecyparis obtusa (assembly GCA_027943335.1). Lineage (NCBI taxonomy): Eukaryota > Viridiplantae > Streptophyta > Pinopsida > Cupressales > Cupressaceae > Chamaecyparis > Chamaecyparis obtusa. The sequence goes on along the minus strand of BSBK01004321.1, from coordinate 1,840,730 downwards.
TTCCAGATACTTACTATTTATAGTAAGTCAATAGGGCTCAATATTCTTGGCATTTCAGGGTTGGATTGGGAGTGTCTCACTGAGACCTTTCCAATGAGCTATTACACATGATTATCCAAGTCCATTTGATCAGTAATTTTAATGCCTGAAGATTAAATGATTTATTAATAAAGTGACTATCAAATAAAGTACATATTATTATATGTCACTTTATTATTATAAGAGTACTTTATTCACTTAAGCGGAAAAGGATATTTTATGGGGAAAATAAAGAAACAGAGAAAGGAATATGAAGAGTCAGGTAGTAGGGAAATGAAGAGTTAGATGGTTGTTCTTTAAAAGAATAGTGGGAGGTTCATTCTGAATATGCTTGGATATATGTTTTGATATTGTTCTCTTGGAGATTTTGGAAGCTTTAGCTTTCAGCAGGTTTGAGGATGGAAACCCTTGAGCTTGGAGGTAGTGGACGAAAACCCATTGTTCGTTGGAGATATCATGCAAGTGTCTCATTTAGTGTTTTAGGTTCATATTTTTGGTATCCAATCTTGTTGTGATTTCTGTAACTATGATTGGATTTTGTTATTATTCTGTTGGAGATTTAATTGCAATATTCATTTTGGAAAACCATATTTCTGCCGAGTATTTGTATTTTTGCTAGATAAATTGAAAACATTTGCATGCAAAATTATCTGTTGAATTTATGTGTTTAAATTTGGGTATAATATCCTACAGGGATATTACAGTGGTATTAGATCAGTGTATCCTGTCAGCCTGAAGGGCTAAATTGAAGAAATCATTTTTGAAAAATTGAATTTAGAGACAAATTTATAGAAAAGCTTAATTAGAGACAAATCTGAGAAAGGTTTTATTAGAGTTTGTTCCTGTGAGGTTTCATAAATAACAAATATAGATATATTTCGCAGCTTGAAGGAAATCATCGGGCAAATATTAAATATTTCTCATTAATATTCTAGCCAACACCAAACCTCATATTGTTGTGGAAGGATATATAGTGAAATTTGCTCGGGGTGATTTTCTAACCTTTCTGTAAACGTTATTTGGGAACAAATATTTGCGGGCAAACTATAGTTCCCCGATTAATATTTGTAAGTTTTAAATGTTATAAAAGGTTTATACTATTGGCAAAGTATTTTTATTATTATAAGTTGGAATTGCTTGTTAAAAGAAATATTATATTCCGCCACAAAATATTCTAGATATGCCGTGAAAAGGAAAGTGTTGGGGTGCATCCAATATTATAAATTTTGACTTTAGAGATTTTTTTTTTTTTGATCTATAATAGGTGAATTTTATTAATCATAAAATAAGATTACATAGAGTTCCAACATTACATAGAATCCATTCCATGGATTACCATTGAATCTATACAACCAAGAGCAAGCTTAGACTAATTACAAGAGCCTACAACATAAACGGGCAAACCAAAGAACCAACAAAACACCATGATCTGGAGACATCAACCATGTGCAGGTAAACCAAACACCAAAAGCATAGGAAACACAACTGTCTGCAGCCACCAGACAACACCGAAACGAGGGACCCCAGAGCAGAAACCAGTGCGAAGCCACCAAAAAACTGACCCAAAACTCATCGAATATTCATCATAGGCATAGGGGAGATAAAGCCTCCAAAAAAACTAGAGCAACCAAAATGAACAGAAAGGATTCATAAAAACCCCAACAGACTTCCACCAAAAACAACCAAATCCTGATGCAACCAAAAAACCAGGGGCACAAAACTGAGACACTTCTAGATTATAATCATTTTGACGAAGCTTGCCTCCCCCTACGCTGCCCCCTTTTTCGTCTGGGCACATCAACATAAACTGCCCTGTCAATGCCATTAACCTCATCCGAAGCTCAGCCCAATTCCACCTTCAAACGCTCCCATTTCCTTCATATATCTTCACAATAGGCATTCTTGTCCACTTTGCCCCACCACCGCAGGAAAGGGACCCTTCCAAATAAATGCCCATCAGCTTCATCCTCAAAACATTCCGATTAGTTAAAGCCAATGCCTGGGTGAGCCCATTCCAGGATGAAATCTAGCCACACTAGTAATTCCTTGTCGAAGAGGTCCTCGATAACCCTCTTCACAACTTGTTTCGATTCGCCAATCTGCAGGGCCCAAGCAATCACCATGGAAATCACATCGACATTCGACCGCCATTTCCACCTTCTTTCTTGAAACTGTTCCCCCAACATGTCAATAACAGCCAAGGTCACACCACCATCCTTAATAATCAACATGCCCAGCAGGCGATCTTTCCTGACTGGGCCTTCAAAGGCTTTTTGCTGTTTCTTGGTTCCAACCGAGAAATAAGCCTCCATGAGCACCACCATAGAGAGCACCAACAAACTTGCAAAAAAGCAACAGAGAACAAAAAAAGGCACACAACAGGCTCAAAAACGAAGCCCATTTAAAGCAAACAACCCAACATCAAGCTCCTGACGCCTCGCTCATGCCACCTTTCAAACCAAAGAAAAGGCTCCGCCAACCTTGCACAAACTTAAGAGAAAATCATAAATGAACGCCGCCGGCCGCACAAAGAAACATAAGAATGAAGAAGCCTCAGGCTTACGCTGACATCATCCCCGTACAACTCATCAGCAAGGACACCCCATAATCATTCCACGATAAAGCAGTGAATCCAGTCAGCAGAAACTGCCATGCTCCCAACCGTCAAAAAATTCAAAATAAATATCATCAATTTTCTCCAACTTGATAGCCCACTTGGATAACACATCAGCTTCCTGATTCCCCTCCTGCTTGATATGGCTCAATTTAAAATCTTCAAAGGAGAGCAATTTTTCATTGATTTCCTTAACATAATTTTTAAGGTGTCATGCCTGCATCTCCTGGTTGCTTAATGCATTAAGAATAATCCGAGAATCCCCCTCCAGATGCAGCTTCTTAATCTTCAACCTAGACCCCATACACACTGCAAGGAGCGCTGCTCGCATTTCAGCTTCATTGTTTGTCCCTATAATCAGTTTTTGAGCAACAAAGGAAACCATATTTCCATCCCAATCTTTAGCAATCACGCCAGCCCCAAAAGGCCCCGGGTTACCCCTAGAAGCCCCATCAAAATTAATCTTCACCCAACCATCATCCAACAGTGTCCACTTAACACCCAAAACCTTTAAAGAAGCATGTTCCTCCGTTAAAAGGTTACCCTTATTCAACCTTAAGCAAGGCCATTCCGCATGCAGCTTCCTATCCTCCGCAGTGTAAACCAAAGAACATTGTTGAGAGAGAATAGCAGCTTTCATCACTTCCTCAATAGAAACAAAAATCCCAACTTTCAATTTATCCATAGATTCAGCCTTGTCCTGGAAGACTCTCCTATTTCTCTCCTTCCATAACTCCCAAATAATAATGGAAGGGCAAACAAACCAAAGAGGCGCCATCACAAATTTAGACTTCAGGATGGGCCAACATTCAAAGGTCTTCCTAATGGAGTTTGGGATAGGGCCTATCCAACTTAGTTTGGATTTGATATAAATCCAACATTCATAAGCATAGGGGCAATGAAGCAGTAAATGATCAACATCTTCAGAAGCACCATGACATAATGCACACATTGTAGGGCCTTGGAAATCAAATTGTTTTCTCCTCTCACCAGTCAAAATTCTCCCATTAATAGCTAGCCATGCAAAGGAGCCAGCCTTCGGTAAGCATGCCTTGTTCCAACATAAGTTTACTGGCCAACCCTTAAAGTCTTTTTGAAGATCCAGGCCCTTATAACCTAATTTCACCGAATAAGAGCCAGAGGAAGCAGCACACTAGACAATTCTATCCACCCCAAAGATAAGAACACCTTCCTGGCCTGGAACACTTCCAGCATTAAGCCTTTGTGATAATCATTAAGATTCAGATTATCAATATTTCTCCACGCCCATAAAGGGCCCACACAAGAATCCTTAAGGACCATATAATCAGCTACCTTATCACCCTAGTGAGCAGTCATAATTCTGCTTACATCAATATACTTCTCATTCAGCATAGGGGGGTAACCATTCCACGAATCCTTCCAAAACAAAGCCTTCCTACCATTACCAATATTCCAAGAAATGTGATCTTTGATAACATTTCTACACTCCAGAATAAAATTCTAAACAACCGAGCCTTTTGGAGGATTTCTAATCTTCAAGATACCCTCATCTTCTAAGGAGCCAAGATACTTTGCTCTAATAATATTAACCCATAATTTAGATGAGTCATCATAAATATACAAAACTAGTTTTGCCCCGAGGGCAAGATTCATCTTCCTCCAGACCTTGAGTCCCGCTCCACCATTAGCCTTGGAATTACAGATTTTGTCCCAAGAAATAAGAGGCCATTTATCATCCTCTTGGTTCCTACACCCAAAAAACTTCCTCATCCTTTTTTCAATATTGTCCAAGACGTTTTGGGGGATTTTAAGGCAGCTCATCGAATAAATAGGGATAGCAGAAATAACTGTCTGTAGGAGCAAAATTCGTCCAGCAGACAACAACCATCTACCATTCCAGCTCTCCATCCTTCTAAAACATTGATCCGTCAAATCATTCCATAGATTAAGCTTGCAAACACCTTCAAATAAGGGGACGCCAAGAAACTTTCCTAGAAGGGAGCCCTATTTCATTCCCAAAATTTGGCACAACTACCTTCTCATCACAACACTGGTATTAAAAAAGAAACTATTGGATTTTTTCCGGTTAACACACTGCCCTGAAGCTAGAGAAAAGGAGTCCAAAGTTGCTTTAATGACCCTTGCTTCCCTGACTGAGGCATCTCCCATAAGAAAGTTATCATCTACAACTTGTAAGTGGGTTGTCGGATCGATGCCCTCAGCAATAGTAATACCTTTCCAGACCCTTGTCTCCCTTTTCCACAAGATCAATCTCCCCAACGCTTCAACCATGATAATAAAAAGAAAAGGACAAATCGGATCACCTTGCCTTAAACCTCTAGAAGTCTCAAAAAAGCTTTGTGGGCTTCCATTAACAAGAACTGAAATCCTTGGGGAGGAAACACAACTTTCAACCCATTTCAACCAAGCTCCACAAAAACCAAATTGCTTTAGAACCATAATAAGAAAGGTCCTATTAACATGATCATAGACCTTCTTGATGTCGAGCTTAATCATCATTTTGGCGACTTTAGCTTTCCGAACAGTGTGGATTGCTTCATGAGCCACAATAATACCTTCGAAAATAGATCTATTCGGAGAAAAACCACTCTCTTCAAGGGAAATAAGAAACTTTAACAATGGTTTGAGCCTATTCGCCATCACCTTAGTAATAACCTTATAGACAGTATTACACAAGGCAATAGGCCTAAAGTCTTCGAAAGTAAGACAAACACCTTTCTTAGGAATCAAGGAAATAGAGGTATTGTTAAAGTCCTTCAGGATAAAGCCTCCACTCCTAGATTCCTCCACAACACCCCACAGATCATCCCCCACCACATCCCACACCTTCTGAAAAAAGAGGGCAAGGAAACCATTAGGCCCCGAGGCCTTATCTCCCCCAAGGCTAAAAAGACCAGCTCTCACTTCCTCCTTAGAGACAGGGGCCATCAATCTAGAATTTTGTTCATCTGTTAGAATGCTAGGGATCCTATCCAGCAACTCTTTCGAACCTTCAAGAGGAATATTGTTATCCGAGAACTTATCCTTAAAAAAGGCCACAACTTCGCATTTAATCTGGTTAGCATTGGTTAAAAGCCTTCCTTGCCTATCCGAAATAGAGAAAATCCTATTCCTTGCACGCCTTGCTTTAACAGAGGAATGGAAGAATTTTGTGTTACGGTCACCACTCCTCAACCAAGTCTCCCTTGACTTCTGTCTCCAAAAAACCTCTTCCCTTGCTAGAATTTCCTTGTATCATCTGGACAGCTCTTTTTCTTCTAAAAAGGTCATTTCATCCATCCCAACATCTATAACTCTTGCATTTAAAGCTGCAAGACTATTTTCTAAAAGCAATTTTTCAACAAAGATATTTTTAAAGGATTCCCTATTCCAGATTTTTAAATGATCCTTAACAAATTGCAAACGCTTAAAGAATTTGAAGGCAAGATTACCTTCCACCTCCAGGGCCCGCCACCAATCAGCAATGAAAGAGACCAGATTCTGGTCTCGAAACCACATTGCTTCAAATTTGAAGGGAGAGCGTTCATGGGTCACATCCTCCTGAATGTTACAGCAAATAGGAAAGTGGTCCGAGCTTGAAATGGGTAGGATATCTGCACTGCAAAGCCATTTAAGTTGGTCCCACTATCCACAACAGAAGAATCGGTCTAATTTCTCAGCAATATTTAAAAAACCGCTCCGCCAATTGGTCCAGGTAAAATCTCCAGATCTGAAATCAATCTCCCTTAGCCCCTGATTCCAACAAATTCAGAAAAATCCTTGTGACTTTTCCCCCCCAACCTTGACCACCTTTTTTCTCTGCTGGGCTTAAGATAGCATTGAAGTCACCACCAATAAGAAACAAAGCGTCTTGATTAGAATTAAGAATCTCACCAAGAGCAATCCACAGAACCCTCTTCTCACCAGGGTTATTAGGGCCATACACATTCAAAACATAAAAGGTTGTCATCAGTTGTTTAGAGGTCACCTCAAGCCATTGGAAATTAATAGATTGAGAGACAAGACGAACATCAACCACCTCTGGATCCCACAAAGCACCAAGACCCCCCAAGGCCCCAACTGAAAAGGAAAAGACACAATCCATCCTCCTAAACTAGAGCTTAAAAGAAACATCATCACCATCTTTCAGTTTAGTTTCCTGAAGTAATATTAAATCTGCTCTTGCTTGATCAAAACCACGCTTGATCAAGCGCATCTTGTCAGGGGCATTGCAGCCCCTGACATTCCACGAAAGGATCCTCATTGTTGCTGGGAAAGGGCATATCCCTTTCCCAATCTCAGCAATTTTGTTTGGTCTGTTGCACAACCTGCCAATTCAAGTTTCTCCTTGTTAGAACGAGCACCTCTCTTCTTCTTCTCCCCCAACCTAGGGCCCTTCAGAATGGATTCAGTTGTTCTATTCCTTTTGGGCTTAGAATATTTGGGGTTTCAAAAAAACCCAGATCATCCTCTCCCTCATCCTCGCTTTGAGAGTGACATAAATTGTCTGCTGCAATCAAATCCCTTCCACTATCTCTAACATCTACAAATAGGCCTTCCAAGTTCCTGATAGGAGAGATTCTGCCATCTATAACTTCCCTTCTCATCAAAGATGCTAACTCACCTCTGTCAAACCTGCTAAAGGATTCCTCACTTATTGGGATATCATCTTCCCTAGGATGATCCCCTCTATTATCATTTGAAGAACCCTTATTGTCCACAACCACCTCTGTAAGCACATGACCATCTAAAAACATCTTATCCCTTTTCAAGAAATTCGAGGGGCTAACCTCCTTAATAATCCAATCTTGAGAAGCATCCCCACCCTCTATGCTAGGAATCAAACCACCTTGAAAGGGAGCGCCCTGAATATCTAAAGCAGGAGAAAACCCATTTTTATGCCAAGCAGAAAGAGGAGTTTCCCTTACTCTTTGGGTGCAAAGATCTTCCTGAACTGAGCTCTGGATAGGATTTGAAGCCGGAAACAAGATCTTGTCAATTTCTGTCAGCAAAGGTCTATCCTCATAATCACCAACCCTATCAACAAGATCCCAAGCCTCTGAAGGGAGCATGCATCCCAAAGCAGTGTCCCCTAACCTCTGGGCCTTCTCTGTCATCTAAAGAAGGCATTGAATCAGCTTTGAGTCATCAGTCTCTTTGCCTTTCTCAGAACTGTCAAGATTATCCCAAGCCTGATCAACCCCATCGTTGTCATCCACTTCCGCTACTAGTGCTTGCCTCCATTCCCCTTTATCAATGTGTATAATGATGTGAGAAGGGAGTTCAAAACAAGTTTGTCGCTAGACCAAAACCCTAGGCATTACAACAAAATTAACCTGGTTGATCACTTCCTCCCATCTAACAAACTTTCCTAGAGATTCACCCAAGATTATCATGGTTTCCTCACCCCTATATTCTTGTGGCAGGTTATCCATCTTGAACCAAATCGGTGTTTCCTTAACTATTTCCTTTTCTGGATCAAAGTTGACTGTCCATTTCTTCATAAACACCCCTTTACCATCTATAAAAAAAGATCCATTTCGTAGGATCTAGTCTCTATCTTCCTTTGATGCACAAATGGTGAGATAGAAACCATTGTTCAAAGTTTTCAAGGAAATGAAAGAGCCCTGCCAATTACTTACACACCGGGATTCTATTTTGGTGTAAGAGGGCCATGGTCCAAGCCATTTCATGACCAGAGCCTTATCCTCCAACATTGCTCTCTCCTCCATCCATTGAGGGTTGTTTAGGACCACTGTTTCATAAGAAGTGGCCACAGTGATGTTACAGTCCTTAGGGGGGATAAGAGTCTCAGCCTAACCAAGCCCCCGATGCATGTCCAAACCTCCTGATTTTTTCCTCCAAAACTTTTCTTCAATCTTTTTGAACTTAAAATCCTTCTCAATAGGCATATGGCCTTGAAAACCTCTTTGAACACTATTACTCTTTCCCCATCTCCTTCCATACCCAAACGATCTCTGTTGAGGTCCGAGATATCTTCCTTCGCGCTCTTGAAAGCCCTTACTGTAAGGGAGTTGTCCTCTACGATTGAAGGGCCATCGGTTTTGCCATCGAAAACCCTCCTTCCTGCCACCATTTTGAAACTGAAAATGGTTATTTGCCCTCGGCCTCCATGACCGCTGCCGCTGCAAGTTCTCCATGACTTTAGAGATTATTGTCATGAACCAGCCAGCAAATAAATATTCACGGAAGTCTTAATATAAAATATTTGAGGTTGTCGTAGAGGTTCAATTAAATGTATTGTCCAAATGAAATATTTTCCACGAAATTGATTATAGTTGGAGCAATGTATTTAATTATTTCTCTTCCACTTCATTATGGTTGTTGTGAATAAAAAATTCATCAAGCTACCTTTATAAAATTCCCAGACTATAGTTGTGATTCAATATATTATAATTTGGGCGCTCTCATTCGTTAAGGAAATTCAGATCTTAGAATAGAGAGTTTAATAGACTTTTCGAATTACAGACTTTATCTCATACTAATATATTTATTATGATTTTTACAGAATTCATCAAATAATATATTTGCAGAGATTATAGAAGTCGTGTGCTTATTGTGGTAATAACATAGACTGTGATTGATGTTTTTCCACAACAAGCCCACGATAATATATATATATATATATATATTTGAGTGAGCGGCTATGTCTACGTAGAGGCATGACCATATGTGGCTTAAGCCATGTAGGGTCATGTCCCTACGTAGGCATACCCTTTGATAACTATTGGTATTACTGATTTATACCACCAACAATATTTGTTAAGCATCGAAGATAACTATCAGTGTTACCGATTAACAACAACATTGATAAGTATCGATGATGCTTGTTGGGTCACCCGATGGTATTATGGATACTATCGGGTTACTCAACAGTCATCATAAGTATGAACAAGTGCAGATATATATCATTGTATTGTGGATGCTATCGGGTTACTTGACAGTCATCGTAAATATGAATAAGATCATTCGATAACAAGTGCAGATATATATATATATATATATATATATATATATATATATATATATATATATATATATATATGTTATTAAATTTGGAATAGTACATATATATATATATATTACTTGTGTGTTCTAATTCGAATGAAGCTATTTCTCAACACTCCCTCTTAGCAAGAGAGGATTTGAACATCGCTTGAGTTTCTTACTCATGAAATACATTTCAGAAATGTAGGTTATCTAATCATAGACATTAATTAAATGAAGTCTATTAGATAACAACCTTGATCCTAGGATGACAATGAAGTCTCCAATATCACTGGTATTGCATCTTGACATACAGATTGTTATGACTTCCGACACATTTCGGGACAACAATTCAAAGAAGTTTGTCATAATAGTGAGTCAAGAACTATCTCAATATCATGATATCCGGCACAGTCCGGGACAACAACTTAATGGAGTCAATCATGATATGATTATTATCACAGTCTCCGACACAACTCGGGACTACTCTTAGTGATAACATAAGTTCAGTATCAAGATATCCAACACATTCCGGGACAACAACTTAATGTAGTCAATCTTGATAATAGGTCAAACTATTGTTGAGATCGTCACCTAACAATAGTAACCTCACACATAGATTATATGAAAGATCGTCACCTTTCATAACACAGATATAAATATTGCAATATTAAAATATTCATAAATATTAATGTACACATGGCAAAGATTCAATCTCAGAAAAGTTTCAATTACAATTTAGTCATACCAAGTTTACTTCTGAAGTATTCGATTTTCAACTTGGCCAGGGGCTTAGAGAAAATGTTGGCATTTTGCTCTTTAGTGCTGATATATACTAACTTGATAACATCTTTGTCAACCATATCTCTTATATAATGGTACGGTATCTCTATATGCTTGGATTGATTATGAAAAATTGGATTAATTGAAAGTTTGATGCAGCTTTGATTATCACAGTGAAACAACATCCTGTAGTACTTTTACGACCAATAGAACTGCCTGCCCAGTCAGAATTAGAATACCCTTGTAGATTGATTTCAATATTCTCATACTTCAGACCAAGTCCAATAGTGCCACACACTTATCTCATCATGTGCTTGGCAACCATTAAATGAATCTTTTTAGGGTCACACATGAAATGACTTAATACATTGGTTGCATAACAAATGTTAGGGCGAGTGTTCACCAAGTACATGAGAGATCCAATAATTTGTCTATAGTATATAGGATATGTAGATTTTGAATCTTTTGCATCACTTTTAAGTTTATGAAGATTTGTTTCCATTGGAGTAGACAATTACAATCCATCATTCCAAATTTGGTCAAAATATTAGTGGTGTATTTTCCTTGATTTAGGAAGATATAGTTCTCCTTTTGCCATACTTCTAGACCTAGGAAGTAGTGTAGAAGGCCTAGATCTTTCATATCAAATTCAGCTACAAGATCTTGTTTGCATTTTTCAATAAGATGATCTTCACCTGCTATTAATAAGTCATCAACATAAAGAACTAGAATCAACATATTGCCATCTGATATTTTGAAATATATGTTAGGATCTGTTTTATTTTTGGAATATCCTAGTTTGGAGAGATAACTGTCTATCCTTTCATACCATGCTCTAGGAGCTTGTTTAAGGCCGTAGAGAGCTTTCTTTAGTTTGCACACATGGAGATTCCTATCACGAGTAGCAAAACTTTCAGGTTGTTCTATATATACTTGTTCCTCAATTACACCATTCAAGAATGTTGTTTTTACATCCATTTGGTGTATCTTCCATCCTTTAGACGTTGCAATGGCAATAACAGTCCTTATAGAAGTATATCATGCAACTGGTGCAATTGTCTCTTCGTAACCAATTCCAGCCTTTTGGGAGAACCCTCTAGCAACAAATTTGGCTTTGTATTTTTCAATACTACCATCTAATGCATATTTGGTTTTGAATAACCACTTTGAAGATACAACTGATTTGTCTTTAGGTCTAGGTACAACATCCCAGACATCATTTTTTAATATGGATTGGTATTCTTCAATCATAGCTTCTTTCCAAGTTTGACATGATAAGGCCTCTTCAACATTTGAAGGTTCAGATTTTGTGAGTTCAGTTAGGAGTGCAACATAGCATTTTTGATTTCTTGTTTTCTTATTCTCTCTGAAAATTTCATTAGGTTCTATGTTGTTTTCTTCAATCATCTTTCTTGCCCATAGTGGCCTTTTCTTGTTATTAGGAACTTTAGTATTTTCAGAATTAGTTGCAGGAGGTTCATTATCTTCTATGATATTCTCCCTCTAATTCTCAATAGTGTGATTTTCATCTAATTTTGTGATTGAATCATCTTCTGTATTTAGAGATAGTTTATATGCAGTATTTTCTTCAAATTTTACATCTCTACTGATTTCAATAGATTGTTGTCCTAGAATATAGAGTCTATATCCTTTAGTAGTTTCACTATAGCCAACAAATATGCCTTTCTTCCCGGAGGGCTCTGGCTTGGTGCTTTTTTCTTTAGGAATGTGAATGTATATAGGACAACCAAATATTCTTAGATGACTTCAGTCTGGTTTATTCCCTATAAAAGATTCTTCAGGTGTTATATTTTCTAAGATTGAATGAGGGCATCTATTTTGAATGTATACGACTGTGTTTGGGGCTTCAGCCCAGAATGAGATATGTATATTTTGGTCATGCATCATGGCTTTGGCGGCTTCAATGATGGTCTTATTTTTTCTTTCTGCAACTCCATTTTGTTGAGGATTACAAGGTACAGTACACTCCCTCTTAATCCCAATAGGAATGCAGAATTTTTTAAAGTTTTCAGAGATATATTCACCCCCATTATTAGATCTTAGAGTCTTTATTTTCTTCCCGATTTGATTTTCTACTAGAGCTTTAAATTCTTTGAATTTCAATAATACTTCGTTTGATTCTTTAAGTTTTAGGAAATATATCCAGGTTTTCCTAGAGTAGTCATGAACAAAGATCACGTAATATAAGAATCCCCCTAATGAGGGTGTTGACATAGGACCACACAAATCGGTGTGGACAATTTCTAGTACAAATTTTGATTTATGCTCGCTTGTAGGAAATGACCCTTTTGAGTTCTTTCCTAGAGCACAACCTTTACAAATTCCAGTATGTTCAGATTTTAGGTGAGGTAGTTCTGTGGTGATCTTCCTTATGGTAGGTAGGGCACTATACCGAAAATGACCTAATCTTCTATGCCAAATGTCATTACAATTTGATACTTCATGATTTAGAGCATGTTTTTGATCGTTGCAAAGTTTGTATAAGCTACCATCTCTTGTTCCTATGGAGATTGCATTTTGAATGTTGGAATTTTTAGGCCAAAGTAGAACTTTATCTTCATGAAATGTGATGCGGTATCCTTGATCAGCTAGACCTGAAATAGAGACCAAATTTCTTTTGATTCTTGGTACAAATAGAACATTTTTTAATTGTAATGTAACTCCAGTTCTTAATTTAATTGAACAGGTCTCGATTCCTTTCACAGGGTAGGTGGAGTTGTCACCAATTGTGACCTCTTTAGTTGAGTGTTCTTCACAAGTTTCGAATTGATCTCTAAATCCGGTTATGTGTCTTGATGCCCCGCTATCGATTATCCAAGTGCTTTTGTTTGAGTTTAGTTCACTTGATAAGGCTAAGAAAAATTGAGGATTTTGCACTTCTTTGACTTCAGCTATGGTTGCTTGAGTTTTCTTTCTTTCCAGACAAAATTTGTGAGTGTGTCCAAACTTATCACACTTGTAGCATTGGACCTTTGAGAGATCTCTGGTTTTGTGATGTCGATTATTATTTCCTCTCTTTCATTTAAAATTCTTTTTCCTTTTGTTGTTTGTTGAAGCATGAAGTGCTTGAATATCTCCCTCTTTATTTAGACCTATCCCTCTTGAGATAAGTCAAGATTCTTCTTGAGTGCAATCGTTTCTGAGTTGATCGAATTTAGGTAGTGACGATCGACCACTAATGCATTGAATAAAAGATTCCCAAGAGATTGGTAACCCTCTTAGGGAAATTAGGGATAGTTCTAGATCATCTACATTATTTCCAATGGTAGCCAATTGATCCCTCAATTCAGAAATCCTCAAAAAATATGATGTAATTGTTTCTCCTTTATTAATTTTGATGTTCATGAGTTGCTGTTTTAAGGTCAGCAGTCTGCTTGCATTGTTGATCTCATATGTTGTTTGAATGGCTTTGAATACTTCATATGCTGTTGGTAATCTAGCTATGGTTGGAAGAATGTGATCTTTAACAACGTCAATGATTATTTTCTTAGCCTTGTTATTGTGTCTTTTCCATGTTGTTTTCTCTGGATCATCTGTAGGCATACTTTTGTCTTCTTCTATATATGTATCCAATTCGAGTTCTTGAAGAATTGCAATTATACGTATTTTCCATGAGACAAAGTTGGAGGTGCCTTTGAGTCTATCTTCCACTCTAACACCGTTCACCATGATTGTCCTTTCCTTAATATGTGTCTGATATTCTGAATAAAATTCTTACTATCTTTATTAATCTCTATTGGTTAGGCTCTGATACCATGTTAAGAAATTCAGTTCTTAGAATAGAGAATTTAATAGACTTTTCGAATTATGCTGTTTACAGACTTTATCTCAGACTGATATATATATTATGATTTTTACAGAATTCATCAAATAATATATTTGCAGAGATTATAGAAGTCGTGTGCTTGCTGTGGTAATAACATAGACTGTGATTGATGTTTTTCCACAAGCACATGATAATATATATATATATATATATGAGTGAGCGGTTATGTCTACGTAGAGACATGACCGTACGTGGCTTAAGCCACTTAGGGTCATGTCCCTACATAGGCATACCCTTTGATAACTATCGGTATTGCCGATTTATACCACCAACAATATTTGTTAAGCATCGAAGATAACTATCGGTGTTACCGAGTAACAACAACATTGATAAGTATCGATGATGCCTGTTGGGTCACCCGATGGTATTATGGATACTATCGGGTTACTCAATAGTCATCGTAAGTATGAACAAGTGCAGATATATATCATTGTATCGTGGATGCTATCGGGTTACTTGACAGTCATCGTAAATATGAATAAGATCATTCGATAACAAGTGCATATATACATATGTTATTAAATTTGGAATAGTATATATATATTACTTGTGTGTTCTAATCTGAATGAAGCTATTTCTCAACATCATTGCCTTCCTGTGGAGAAATTGATACCAGTTTCGTCTTGGTTCTTTAATGCGGCAGTGGGGTTTCATACTGTTGTCCTGTAAGAAACAAGCAGAGGAAGCAGACTATTGTTATAATATTGTATTCACTGTTTCTGGTGGCTTGTAACTGGGTTCGAATCCTGAAGGCATCGTGAATTTGATACCTCTACCATTAGCAGTACCCAACAAGAATACTCTGTATTGATTCCTCTAGTGCGTCAACAACAATTTGGAGTTTTCAATTCTTTCAGCAGGATATTACAGTGGTATTCGGGGATCACCGTATACTAGCATTTGCAACTTATTTCTAGCACCGACTCGAAAATAGACTTGGTGGATTCTTTTGAAGGTTGCCATTGAATTATTTACAGAAGTGAATAGCAAGATAAAGGCAGAAATAACAAAATTCAGGAGCAAAATTTATAAACAACATTACTGTGATCAAAACGGTATATCCTGTAGGAAGATTGCTGGTAGAGTGTTGTATTTGGAGGTTATGGGAGTTGGGGAGCTTTCCAGATTGAGCTACGTGTTTCTAAACATTCATGATGGTGCTTAAATGAAGAGTGTCTTTGCATTGAACAAGATTCTGCATGTCGAGGACGAAAGGAGATTGAACTGGGATAGAACTCAGCATTAACTGTGGATGAATGCCCAAGAACCAATGGAGAATATTTATCCCTTATTGGTATAAAAGAAAATTCAACATTCTATCTACCCGGTTAAATTTGTGTTATCAAACTACCCAGAACTCACACAGGTGGTTTGTTGTTGAAGGAAAAACAAGGAAAATTAATTGTATTTGTATCTTGTTTGGTATTTGATAACCTTCAGGACAGAGGAAGTTTGAATTGGAGTTGCAGTAATTCGGGAGGCAAATAGTGCTATTTTTCTTAGAGATTCTTATTGTTCGAACAATAGCAAGGACTACATCAGAAAATTAGAAGTAACTGGAAATTAGAAGAAATTTATTTCCAGTGTTCCAACATTGCCAAGCTATTCTTGTACAGATTTACTTCAGTCAAGGCCTGTAAAAGGTGAAGTGAATAGAGATTTTGGGGTGGAATAAGAAGGAACAGATCCATAATGTTCAGATCGATCTGCCTGGGCCCATGATAGAGATAACGTAGGTACTTTCCAGCATCTATGGGCATATTTCAGTGTCCATCAGCAGCCACCTCCATCTGGGACAAAGCCTATAGCAGATTTTTGCAGTCTGGAGTTGATCAGAGATTGAACACAGAAGACGTTAGTAGCTATAGAAAGTCAACAAGTGTGATTGTGTTCTTCTAGTTTCCGCTACAAGAAATTGCCAATATTATCAGAACTGTGATTGGAGTGGAAGTTAATGTTTTGACTCCATTTTGACATCTCTGTGAGTTGGCTGCCTGTGATTGTTCTCTTCATGATTAGTTCAGTCAATTAACATTTATCAGTTATGGGGAAAATGCCTATTTTAGGAAAGGTTATGAGGGATCTTGCTCAAATGATACTTGACAGTGGCCTGAACAGAGGTATTTTGGGGGTCAAGGCAAAAAGGGAAGCTGAAATAGAGAAGTTGCTAAAGCAGCTTGAAGAACAAAATACCGTGTTTAATCCCACTGAAAGTCTACATAGGTCTTAAATATAAGGTGGACGGTCTGCGGTCAGTGTGAGGGCCCGATAAGTCAAGAGAATTGATATCCATCAAAGCCGATTTAAATTTTAGGAAGGAGACATTCAAACCAAAGTTGGAATCATTGATAAGGAGCACCATGTTGCGTCCAGCTATGACAATGGAGACTGCATGCTTTGATTGGCACTGTTTTAGTGTAGATGCAACGAGCCAAATTTAGGCTGTTGACCTAATTAGTTGGTCATTTCAAATATTGTAATGTTCTTTTTATCATTTACACATTGAACTGAATACAACGGCACTTGAGATTGTCTGTAGAGATGAAAGAAAAACCTGATAATGGGATACAAGCTCCACGACGACCCTTTCCAACACAGTTCCAACAGTAAATCTGGTGAACTCGGCATGTATAACCAGGTGTTTGACAGGATTTATCAACCAATCAAAGGGCCCAATTTGAATCTTAAAATCAATACTAATCTTGGCCACCAAAAAAGCCAATGCAATTTAGAGAACCGGGTACAATGGAGGTCGAGGCTCACTACAAAGTTGCAGGACGAGCTTTACCATGCGCAAGCACTTATTAGTCCCACCAGGCCATTTGTTGCCATTGTTGCAGATGCCAAGTATGATACCAAGATCAGCCCATTGAACCCGAGGGCCGATACACAAGAAAGTTGATAAATTAGTTCTGAGCGGGCATATTCATAAATATGAAATTAAAATTGTTGGCATAGAAGAGTCTGACATAGGGCTTGCAAAAGAACCTGTTGAACTCTCAAAGAAAAATTTCCAAGCTTCGAAGGTTCTACAATGAAAGCCCCGATGCCACGGTGAAGAGCAAAAAACTAAGTTGAGAGATGATGGTGCTAGATTCAGTTGATATACTAGCATTCTAGCCAATGCATAGTCATGATTGTTCATAGATTCAAAGAGCTTGCTGCATCAGGTGGTAATAAATGCATCGAAAGAAAGCTCCTCTTACCAAGAAATCTCTATTGTCCGACAAGAAACACATGACAATGATGAGAAAAGTCTGATATTAAATCTAGTCTCTGTTGAGTTATACTCAGTTTCAATATTTGAGCTTATTCCATCACGATCTTATACACAGGTCATACTTCTATCATGGATGGATAATCCATTTATATTAACAGCTTTCCATATAGATCAAGTGCTCCTTTATAAACAATTAAGTTGTTTGTGAAAGACTTGAGAAAAACAAGATGAAGCATAGAGCAACAAGGTGCAGTCCAGAAGGTCTCATTTAATGGTATGATTATAAGGCTCATTTCCAATACAATCCGATTGGAAATTCCACATGTTAAACACATAGAGCTGCCACTTGTAATGTTTTAATCACATATCATACATACAAGGAGGCTAAGAAATATTATAATAATGTTTGGTTTTATTAACTAAACTTTAAATGGGTATCTGTAAAAGTTTTGAGAATTTTTATAAAACTCTTAAAAAATGATCTTTGATTTCCAAGAATCAGTTATTTTCAAAACTGAAAAGTTACAGGAAACCAAAGAGCTCTCAGAAAATATCTATAGATTGGAAAAAGTTTTTCATAAGAGGGGTTCGGCTATTCTTTTTCTTCCAAACAGTCTAGGTGCTATAGGGAAGAAAAGATAGATCGATATGATTTTCAGTACTACTACGGAGGAGAGTTTTCTGAACAGTCTCATTGTACAGGGAACATGAATCTTTGAATTTCTATGAAGGCATTAATGAAGTGGAGATGATATTTATAATCTTTGAATTGTTGATGTTTCTCTTCTAATTGCAATTGGACTTTGAGCCTCCGTAATTATATGTTGATGTCTACTTTGTTACAATAGGTTGTGGATATGAATTTATTTCAGAATTGTGTGTTTGTAATTTAATCATATCAGAACAGTAGAATCCTTTGCTTATTTTCAGGCCAAATGTTGTTGGTGGGTGTAGATGGATAAACTTTGACTTATTTGTCTTCATCCATTTCTTTTAAATCGATCTTTTGCATCTACTTACATGTTTATGGGCAGATGTTAGTGCCTTTTATGCTTTTTGGTGAAAAACACATTTTGTATTCCATTCATTGCATATCTCTTAAGAGGGAGCTGTACCTCTCAATTCAGAGGAAAGTTATCAATCCAATGATAACTTCTCCAACTGTTAGTGCTGGTTGTCTTTCTTTTTGGGCATTTTGAGTCATTTTATGTATTTATCTTCAAAGGACAAATCTGTTCACTAACAAAACTGAAACAAACACTAGTGAGCAGGATACTTCATCAGAAGAGTCACATAAGGAACAGGGAAGGAAGAGTGTCATGACACAGTTAACTAGTTTGCAAAAACTAGGCTCTCCAAGAGTTAGAGGTGTGTTGTGTGGGCAGAGTATAGTCACTTTTATTGATACAGGTGCAACACATAATTTCATTGATGAGGGAGTTGGGGCAAGAAGGGGTATGAGGACTAAAGAATGTGAATGTTTTAGAGCTATGGTTGTTGATGGTTTTACTCTTACTTGCACTAGGAAGATATCAGACTTACGTATTCAGTTGGGTGAGTGAATTGAAAGATGACTTCTATTTGGTTAGCATTGGTGACACGGATGTAGTACTTGGGATTCAGTGGCTATGTTCACTTGGTGAGTTTAGGATGAACTTACAAACTATGGAAATGAAGTTTGAGGTTGATGGGAGAAAAAATCTTCTTAGAGGCATGACAAGTGGTGGTCCAAAGGTAGTATCTTTTAAAAGAATGGAAAGATTAATGAGACATGATCAATTTGAATGGGCAGCTCAATGTATTATCATGCCTACTGATTCAAGACAACAAAAGAGAAGTTTTCAGCCTGAAATTAAGTTGTTGTTGGATAAGTACAACAAGGTGTTTAGTGACATCCCTCACAGAGTTCCACCATATAGGGGTATTGAGCACATAATAGAACTTAAGGAAGGAGCTAAACTAGTTATAACAACTCTTTATAGGCATTCCAAAAGACACAAGGATGAAATAGAAAAGGCAATTTAGGAGTTGTTGGAAATGGGACATATAAGGCCAAGTAAGAGTCCCTTTGCCTCTTCTGTGGTTTTGGTTAAAAAGAAGGATGGAACAATGCGGATGTGCAGTGATTACAGGGCATTGAACAAGAAAATAGTTAAAAGAAGATATCCAATACCCCGCATTGATGAATTGATTGATGAGCTGTATGGTGCTTGTTTCTTTTCAAAGATAGATTTGAGATCGGGTTACCATCAGATTAGAGTCTGAGAGGAGGATGTTGAGAAGACAACTGTAAGATGCCATTTTGGACATTACGAGTTTTTAGTCATGCCATTTGGGTTGACTAATGCACCTACCACTTTCCAATCTTGTATGAATAGGGTATTCAATAAGCAACTATGTAAGTTTGTCCTAATATTTTTTGATGATATTTTGATATATGGTAGGACATGGGAAGAGCACTTAAAACATTTGGAAGAAGTGCTTAGTATTCTTGAGAGTGAGTCTTTGTATGCTAAAGATCAAAATGTGAATCTGGGTTGACAAAATTGTTATATCTTGGCCATATAATCAGCTCTAAAAGAGTAAGTGTTGATCTTGAAAAAATTAAGGCTATTATTGATTGGCCTCCTACAAATTTGTCACAACTCAAAGGTTTTTTTGGCTTATGTGGATTCTATAGGAGGTTTGTGAAAGGTTTCTCATTGGATGCTACCTCATTGACTGATTTAACCAAAAGGGGAGCCTTTGAATGGTTTGAAAAGGCAAAGAAAAGTTTTAAGCAATTAAAACTTAATGAGCACATGTCCAGTTTTGGCCATTCCTGATATTTCTAAACCTTTTGAGCTTGAATGTGATGCATGTGGTGAAGGAATAGGTGGTATCCTAATGCAAAATAAACATCCTATTGCCTATGAAAGTAGGAAGTTGAGAGGAGCTAAAAAGAGTTATTCAATTTATGACAAAGAGATGTTGTCAATAATGCACACACTAGCCAAATTTATGCAATATCTTGTGGGAGGTAAGCTCGTAGTCAAGACTGATCATAATAGTCTTAGATATTTTCTAAATCAGCAAGATTTAAGTGAGAGACAACAAAAATGGGTAAGTAAATTATAGGCCTATGATTTTGACATAGTTTATGTCAAAGGAAAAATGAATGTAGTGGCTAATGCATTGTCTAGGACTACACATTTATGTTCCTTAGTTGAGATTATAGCAGATTGGAAGACAACTATAATAGTTGAATATGAAAAAGACTCATGGGATTCTAACATTTTGGAGGGTGTTACACATGATGACAGGTACATGGTTCAAAATGAACTCATCATCTGTAAAGGAAGAATCTTTTTAGTGCCAAATTCTAAGTTCAAACAAGTGATTATCAAATCTTTTTTTATGATGTTCCCATGGCTGGTCATCCTGGTTTCTTTAAGACACACAAGCAAGTTAGAGAGAGATTTAGTTGGAAAGGGCTTAAAGATGAAGTTTAGAAATTTGTTCAAGAGCGTTCAGTTCGCCAACAAAATAAAAATGAACACACATACCCTGCTAACCTTTTGCAACCCCTGCATATTTCCAATAAAAATTGGGAAAGTATTTCTATGGATTTCATCATAGGGTTATTTGTTGTTTAGGGAAGGAATTGCATTTATGTTGTAGCTGATAGGTTAACCAAATTTGCTTTTTTTTTGCAATTTCAGTAGCATTTATAGTAGTGCAGGTGGCAGATTTGTTTTTCAAAGAAATTTTCAGACTTCACGGGTTGCCTTGGAATATAGTCAATGACAGGGACAGGAAGTTTATGAATTTGTTTCGGCAGGAGCTGTTTAGATTGAGCAGAACAGAACTCACTCCCATTATGAGTTACCATCCACAAACAGATGACCAAACGGAAATTGTTAATAAATGGCTGGAAGGCTATTTGAGGAATTAGATTTCAGGGCAGCAGAAAGCGTGGGTGAGGTGGTTACATTTGAGTGAGTATTGTTATAACTCTACATACCACATGTCCGTTAAAGTGTCTCCATTTATGGCTCTTTACAGATATGAACTGCCAAACTTAATGGATTTATTGTTGGGAGATAGAAGAGTGCCTAAAGCTAAAGATTTGTTGCAGTAGAGTCAATACATCATGAAATCTTTGAAAGAGAACATTCAGCAAACCCAAAATCAGCAAAACCAATATGCAGACCAGCATAGAGTTGAAAGGCTTTTTGAAGTGGGTGACTTGGTGTACTTGAGATTGCAACGTTATAGGAAATCCTCCCTTAAATGAAGTGGTTCAAAAAAGCTTAAACCCAGATTTTATGGTCCTTATTGAATTGTCAAGAGAGTTGCAGAAGTAGCCTATGAGTTGGAGCTACCAACAATTGGCAAGGTACAAAATGTTTTTCATGTTTCCCATTTAAAGAAAACTCTGAGACAAGGGAGGGTACTCTTAGGAAACATGTGATCAAAGAGTATTTAGTGAAGTGGAAAGACTTACTGGTGGAAGATGCAACTTGGGAAAATGAGTAGATTTTGTTGCATCTAGGACTGAAATTGCTTGAGGATAAGCAATTTGGGGGAGGGAGGACTGTAATGTCCCCTCCAAATTAGTAAAAATTCAATGTTAAGTCTAATTAAATTCTAAGCCCCTCAAAGGGTATTTAATTAGACAAATATATATATTTCACTGACTTTGATTAAATTAAACAATTCATTAGCTAAGTGAAATATTACGCTTGTTTTTTATGAGGGAATTTCTAGCAATTAAAAATGGAAAAAAAACATTTTTACTAATAACGGAGAATCAAGATTTGGTGAGTTACATTATGGTGACAAATTTGAGAGAAGTGTATGGGCTCAGACGAAGGCACGAGAGAAGACAGAGTGAAGGAAGAATATTAGGAGAAATTGGAAAAATGGAAGACCTTGGATTGGATCGACTGTTGTAGGGAGAAACTCATTTCAAAATTACTATCTTTAGGCTTGGAAGACAACTCTCAGGATAGACATTATCAGACCCAATTGGTAACAAGTGTTATAGCAAATGTGCTGAGAAGTACAAATTTCGAGAAGTTGTTGGTGTATTCTTTTGTAGACAAGTGATAGTTGTGAAAGACAGGTTAGTTTTAGGAGCAAATATAGAGTCGATTACACAGGTTATTGGAGTATTTGTATAGAATATTTGTAGTGCGTTAAGTTCATAGGTTTAGGAGTTCGGCAAAAGGTGAACTTAGGATTTGTGAGGAGTTGCGATGGAGTCTAGCCATGGAGATTGAACACTGGCAATCAATGAGTAGTGAAACGACATGAATGGTTAAACGAATGTTTGATATTGAGAAAATTAAGAGTATAGTTTCCGTTTGTGAGCCCTGACAAATCGTATGCAGTTGGAAAATCATGAAGCTATTAAGGAGTAACAAATTTGTGATATGGAACAAGAGCGACACTAAACACAAGAGTATTTTTGTCGTGTTGACCCCTAAGCATTACTCATGGAATCAAGTAGCGATTCTTGGAGGACATGTTGGGAATGGCAAGCAGAATCTAAGAGAAGTCGAAGAGTTTAAGTTGTGTCTAGTGAATCCATTAAGATCATATCAGTCGAGTTGGATGAAGACTAGAAGTCTGGACTATCTATTTGAGATCAGCTACAACGGACAAGAATTGGAGGTTAGTGTTGATGACGTTACAAAGAAGTCAATGTTGGGTTTTGAAGGAGAGGTTAGAAAGTTGATGAGTACCTGTTCTGTCATAAATTAAGATTTTTGAACATTATTAAAAGCATTGTTTCTAGACTGTTTCCCTGCATATGCGGCCAAGAGGGATAATAATCAGCTCTTGGGTCTAGTCTATAGGGTTAATGAATTATGGACACCTCACTAGTTACACACCCTCATATGGATGGCAAGAGCCACATCAGGCGAAGAGGGATAATAATCGGCTCTTATGCATAGGATAGAAGATTTGTTAAGGCACCCTAATACACCCCTTATCCTACCTCTCCTATGGTTGGACACCATCAATAAATATAATATATCTCGTGGTTAGTTTAATGTTCCTAACCCTACTTGCAATAATCTATGTTTTAATATCTCTAACAAGGAAGATCTATTTTGTGGATTATGCTTCAATGATTTCCTAACATATTACAGGATCTCAACCAAGAACATAACATTACTAATTCTATTCTAGTTCGTGTTCTACTTGGAATTTGCAATTAAGGGAAAAAACTAGGACAATTACAAGAAGGGACATTACAAAGACTAAGTCTCCAACTTTAAATGTTCTTGCAACTCTTCAATGATTGGAATACATCTTTTGTTGATTTTGGGCATAATGCAGATTAAGTGTGTTTAATATATCTTCACTTTGTTCCAACGAGACTCTTGCTTTATGAATTCTTCTTTTTGTTAGAATCAAATGTTCAAATGATATTGCCTCAACTCGTATAGTGCCTTGAAAGGACTCATCTTTATTGACATATGATGAGTATCATTGTAACAATATTGTGCAAGATGTAGCCATTTGACTCAAGCTGTTTTCATTCCTATGACACAATTCCGCAAATATCCTTCAAGCTAGTCATTCGCAATTTTAGTTTTCTTGCCTAGTTGTGGGTGGTAGTAAGTAATTGGGGTAATCTTTTTTCCAGTCAACTTGAAGGGTTCTTACCAAAATAAATTGAGGAATTTACTGTCTCTTTCACTAATAATGTTTTTAGATAGCCTATGTAGTTTAAAAATTTCCCTAAAGAAGAGATTGGCTACATGTCGTGCTCTCTATATTCAAAAGATATTGCGTGAAAATGAGCATATGTAGTTGATCGATCACCACAAATATATAATCCTTCCCTTGCCCCTTTGAAAGTCTTGTAATGAAATCCATTGAAATACTCTCCCTTTTTTGATATGGTATTAGTAAAGGTTGTAACAATCTTGCTGGAAATGTTTGTTCTCCCTTGTTTCTTTGACATAGCATACATTCTCTAAATGCTTAATAATATCCCCTTTGAGGCCTTTCCAAAAAAATCTCTCACTTGGTTGTATGTTTTATGGTAAGCTTGATGTCTTGCTAATGGAGTATCATGGCATGTCCTCGTTATCTTTTCTTTCATTTTCAATCCTAGGATAAGATATATTCTACCTTTATAGAGAATGAGCTCCTCCACCACCTTGTGTTTGTCATCTTGTAGTTTTCCTTCCAATATGTCATTTGCCAATGCATCCACATATTTATAAGTATTGAATTCTTCCATTCTGTAGAGATGTTCGTAATAGAATGTAGTTGAAGTTTTTGTGATAAAGCATCGGCCACACCATTATTCTTTCCCTTCATGTACTCGATATCAAATTCGCAGGCTTGCAACTTGCTAACCCACTTCTGTTGTCTATCATTTAGATCGTTTTGGCTCAAACAAATCTTAAACTGTTATGGTCAGTTTTCATACTGAATCTTCCACAAACTAGGTACTCTCTAAACTTGGCTAGAGCATGCATAATAGCTAGCATTTCTTTGTCATAAATAGAATAATGTCTTTTCGCCTCCTTAAGCTTGCAACTCTCAAAATCTATTGGGCATTTATTTTACATTAGTACAGCTCCAATACCTTCTCCTCAAGCATCACATTCTAACTCAAATGGAAGAGAGAAGTTTGGAATGACTAACATTGGACAAGAACTCATTATTTTTTTAGTTTGTCAAAAGCTTTTTGGGCCTATTCACTCCATGAAAAAACACCCTTTTGAGTAAAATCTGTCAATGGAGCAATGAACTTTGAAAATTTTGAAGAATCTTCTATAATAACTACAAAGTCTTAAAAATCCCCTTAAATGGGTTAAAGACTTTGGTCGTTGCCAATCTACTATTACTTTGATCTTTTCTTCACACTAACTCCTTGGGCATTGATCTTGTGCCCTAAATACAAAATTTCATCCTTCTCAAATTCACATTTGGACACTTTAGCAAAAAGTGATTGTTGCTTCATGTATTCCCAAGACTTAATCAATATGCCTCAAGTGATCCTCCCTAATTTTATTGTCTATCAATATATCATCAAAGAACACCAAAAGAGATGTCCTTACTTTGATCCTTAAATTTAGTGAACCCGTATAATCACTTAAACTGTCGAATTTGTTTTCTGCTGTTCTTGTTAAGCTTCCATTAGAGATGGAATTATCATATATTTATTTCCTTAACTGTTTCTCGATCAATCCCCTAAAAGCAACTTACACCAAGAAAAAATTCAGGCTGATTTGGATTGGAAAAAAATATGAATTTAGACCTAGATAGCGTAGGCTCTTGGACAAACTCAAGAACAAATACTTAAAGGTGTCAAAACACCCACAAAATGGGCACTTGGGAGTTGAAACCCCTAAGTGCACAAGTAAAGCCTTGATAAAGAATGTGCCAAGAAAAAATAGGACAACTTTACTCAAGAATGGCTTTCAAAACTACATGAAACCTGCAACTCTAAGTTTGTGGAGTGAAGAGACAATCTCTCATTTAGATTTTGAACCTTAAGCAAATGGGGAGAGAGCCAAGTTATATTCCTTGTGAGGAGTGTATTTGCAAAAAGAAGTGGTTAGATACCACTTCTAATGCTTCCACCTGTTAATATTATGGCCTTTTCGGCTAAGATCAATTAGGACAAGTAAGTTGATAATAATAAATTATGGATATATATTTTTATTATCACACCTTTGATAAATTAATATATATGTGGAAGTGCGATTTTATAATAATAAATAGTAAGACATTTATTATTTTTATTATAAATAAAATAAATTACTTGGGAGGGCCCAAGTCGGCCACCTTGAGGTGGAAGAGTTTATTTAATAATGCTCATATATATTGGAGTTTTTGATGAAGGACAAACATATCAAAAACATAACATGTGAATGTCCTCTTCATCAATGCTTGGAGCGAATTAATATGCGAATTCAGTTAGCATATTATGGAGCGAATTAGTTCAGTATTATGGAGCGAATCAAACCAGCATTTATGGACCGATCTACACCAGCATTGGTGACAATAATCATCCGCTCTAATGGCGAATTAGTTCTTCCCTTATAGTGCAAATAAGGCTTGAAATCTGGGCGGATTTGTCTATTGACGAGGTGCAGATCTAGGGCAGATCTAGTGTGATCTAGGGCAGATATAGTACGATCCTTACATTCAACGAACTAGGGCTGATCTGAAGCAATCCTAAGATCAGATCGGTGGCAAATTTGGAGCAGACCTTGATAGTGAATTAAAGAGCAGATTGGAGGCTCCTAAGAGCAGAATTCAAGGATAAATTAACCAGCCCTAAAAAAGGTTGAATTAGGTCAGAATTGGCGCAGCCCTAGAAGAGCGAATTGAAGACCTTCAAGAGCTGATTCATAACAGTCATTGAGGGCAACACCGGAGGACTAATTTGAACAATACAAGTACAGATTTGAAGCCAACAAAAGGATAAATTCAGACCTTCAAATCCAGGTATTATCTTTCTTTACTTGAGAATATTTATTATATCCCGTGTCTTAGTATTTGAAAGACCTCTATAGATTGTATATTCCTTTCTATAATCTGAAAATACTAACATGGTATTAGAGCCTAAGTTGAGGAAAAATCTAATTTTTCAGATTTAGGAATTCAGTGTAACTCTTTCAAATTAAGAAATCTATGGCAACTAGGGGTTGGTCTGAAAATAGTAATTTAACCTTACATCTTATGAAGGTTTTGATTTGCATCAAGATCTAGGATTCTGATTATGCAAATTCATTGGTCTTTTAGCCTTCTACACCTAATATTAGTTTCTATGTTGTGAAACCATCTCATGATTGGCTAAAAAGATATGGGTAAAATTGTGTCATTACATTCTTGCATGTTTTGAAATTTTACGATTGACCTTCTGAGGATAAATCTCAAAATATTTGGAAACATACATTGAGAGGGAGTCTAACCTTGTGAACATTATAAGGTAAACCTAAGCTTAAGAGGGAGTTTAATCATGGGCTCACTTAAACCTGGCTTTGCGGTATAAACTTCTTCCTTGCTCTTTGTATGAATGTGCGGGATCATTCCTATTGACATAGTTGTTTGACATAGCTAGTTATTAGCTGATTATGAATGCGTAGGAAGCACATTCTTTTCTTTAGTATATTGTGATATACTTTACAGCATTATGTATGTGTGACTGCATACTTCACTTTGGTATATGTTGTGAATGTATGAGAACATTAACTATTTTATATTGGATACATACATTATGATACCTTGGATTTATGCATGTATGAGGAGCATACTTTATGAACGGATGCATACTTTGTTTGGACATATGTTATGTATGTATGGGAATATACACAGCTAATTAGCATAGTTGTTTCTTTGCATATCTAGCTGATTATCTGTTATTGGTATAACTGACACATACTTGTGAGAAGCATACATTATGTTGCAGCGTATCTTACATTGACATATTTCTTATATGTATGTGCATACTTTATGCGCATGGCTGATTAACTTGGATGGAAACATACATTGCTTTGTTTGTATGCATGGGAAGCATACTTTACATTGGCATATGTTTTACATTACCTTGCTTATGTTATATACATACGAGATCACATTTCTTTTATAATTGGAAACTATATGTTATATGCTAGCATTGGCTTCTGTTGGCATATGATTACATTTGCATATTTTATGTGCAAGAGCATACTTCCTTTATAGCTGAGTCTATATTCATGATATATTGCATTTAGTTTGTGCCTGGTTATATTGGTTATTCTTATGCTTATGTGGATTCATAAGATAAGATCTATGTTGTGGATTCTTATGCTTATGTGGATTCATAAGATAAGATTTATGTTGGTTATTCTTATGCTTATGTGGATTCATGAGATGTGACTTTGATTATATGCTTCATTCGATTACACTTATGAGATTTAGAGAATATCATGGATTTGATATTCTTCCCATGGATCAAGGATCCATTGCTGAGTAGTTGGTAGACATCATGGACTTGATGTTTGGAGACCATTACTCTAAGCATTTGGTGAATATCATGGACTTGATATTCGTTAGACCAATGCTGATGATATCATGGACTTGATATCTCTTGGATCAGGGATCCACATTTGAGTAGTTGGTGGACATCATGGACTTGATGTCGATTGACCATTACTCTGAGCACTTGGTGAATATCATGGACTTGATATTCCATCTCTTGAGTCGTGGAGACTCGTGGATCTAGGAAATTCCATCTAGTTGGTAAACATCATGGACTTGATGTTACCTTGAATATCATGGACTTGATATTCTATCTCTTGAGTCGTGGAGACTCGTGGATCTAGGAAATCCACATCTGGTTGGTAAGTATCATATGACTTGATGTTACCATGGAAAGATGATTTTCATATGGATATGAGATGAATGGTTGGGGAATGATGAAGAACATACGTGTTCTCATCTGGTAGATAGAGACCTACCTTCACAGATGTGAGATCTATGATATCATTGGATAAGATATCCAATATGGTTATGTTTTTGTTACCTCTATCAAGGATGATAGATAGGTTCAAAGGTTGAGTCCAATGGTTGATCTTTTCCTCAAGTCCAAGAGGGAGTGTTAATATTAGTTTACTCGAGAATATTTATTATATCCCGTGTCTTAGTATTTGAAAGACCTCTATAGATTGTATATTCCTTGCTATAATCTGAAAATACTAACACCAACAAGGCTTAGTGGATGTAAGCAAATTTTGTATTGTGTGATGAGGAACTATATGTAGGATCTTTTGAAAAGACTCTTGGTCTTGATAGCCTAAATTATACTTAGCCTTAGCTTTAGGTCATGAAAGCCAAGAGAAAGTTGCTTTGGAAAAAGGATCGGTAATGGTCTTGATGCCTTTCTGAATTCAAGGCACCTCCACAAGTGGCACATCATGAAAAGTGATAACTACGGATCACCAAAGAAAATGTTGGTTGAAGGAAATCTTATTCTTAAAAGCACCACCAATCCATAGAAGCCAAAGTTTAATAGCATCTCAAGCCTTACAAATACTCTTGACTACATAGGTGCCTTGAATCTTGATAGGCACTTTCATAATCACAATGGAAGAGAAGCCAAGATTGTTCAAAGCAAAGTGATGTTATGGAAGGCTGGAAGAAATGCAATGAATGAGAAAAATATTTAAAGCCTCATTTCCATCCAATGCCTTGATAATCCACTTAGCACAAAGTGTTGTGCCTTGCCACTGTATGCCTAAGAGGCCAAGGCCACTAAAACTCTTGGGACAAATCCCCGAGCAACTCTATGAAAACCTTTGCCTTGCTTTGAATTGGCCTAAGAAAAGTCATATAGGAGCTGTCTAACTTCTTGGAAGAGGCCTTGGAAGGAGCACATCTTGAAGAGTGATAAACATGGATAGCCACAAACACCTTTGATCAGATCTGGAACTTCCTAGCTAGAGAAAGTGGCTTGGTAATCCAATAGACAAGTTTCATCTCACCACTATCAAGTACAAATAGCCATTGGGAAGGAGATGCCTAGAAGGCAAAGTGAATTCCCAAGAAGTGAAAAAAATCCTCTACGCTCAATCCTTTTTCAAGCGAAGTGTTGAAGCCAAGCAGGCACTAAAAGGAAGGATAACCTATAACACTGCATCTTCTGCCATTGAATACTAGACATTGATGCAAGACAAGAAGTGTCAAGGCATTGAAGTGCATGTTTTAATTTGCTTCATACTCATTAAGGATGGGAAATGAGTCATCCAAAAAATGACC
Source organism: Chamaecyparis obtusa (assembly GCA_027943335.1). Taxonomy (NCBI): domain Eukaryota; kingdom Viridiplantae; phylum Streptophyta; class Pinopsida; order Cupressales; family Cupressaceae; genus Chamaecyparis; species Chamaecyparis obtusa. Next base: position 1,810,481 of record BSBK01004321.1, on the reverse strand, counting down.
TTTCACGGTTCACCAACTGTTGAGAGGAGCTAGAGGGAACAAAATACTCGTGGACAAGCTTATGAGAGATTGCATTGTCAAGGAGATAACAAAATCCTTTCACTGCAAAGACATACAATGTAGGAGCAAGTGGACAATCTTGGCAAATGGATCAAAAAAGGACTAAATTGGTCAAGTTGAGTATCATTGATATTAAGGTAGGTGGATGCATCCGGAAGGAGCATTTGCACAAACTGAAGAAAGCGAGGGTCAAAACTCAAGAGCATATAACACGGCACAATTGAAAGACCAGACAATTCTGCCATGGCTTTCACAAAATCACTTTTAAGAGATTAGGATCTTTTGCTCAACTCAACTACGAATACAACTGGTTTTGTTGCCCAACAGCTTGGAAGACATTCATCCCAAAAGTTGGCTGGTAAAGGAAGTCTTATTCACATAAGGATTGAAATTCATAATCTAGAGATTGATTCTTGTGTTGTTATCTAAAGACCATAATTTTTTGGCTAATTATATCTTTTGTATAACTGGAAAACCATATTTTGATTTAGCCCAAGTTGCCGTTTCTTGTATGGGGTTCAAGTACATCAGTATAGGAAAAAAAATATTGGGTACGTATGACTGTATAAATATACGTTTGATATATCATATAATAATATTTAATATTGGCATTTGAATCTTTGATAGTGTGATATTTCATAATTAGTGATAAAGATAATATCAATGTCAATTGATAGTTCAAAATTTCAATATTATGTTATATATGTCTAAGACTCCAAAGTCAGATCATTTCAATGGCAAAATTTGAAAATCATTATGATCAAAAAATGTGTATCTTGGTCTTCAGTCTTCATTCAAAAGTTTAGATTTTTTTTAATGTTTAAATGTTGAAAGAATACTTAAAAAATTATGTTTTGACATTTATTTATTGTCAAATCAGTGTTGTGGCCACAGGTGCATTTGGGATCACCTGGGAGTGCTCAAGAGCGGCTAGGCCCCCCTGACTACTCTTGGGCCACTCTTGTCACAGAACCCGTACCCATACCAGTTTGGTACAGGACTGGGACCTGAGGGAGCACACCCTGCAACTTAGATTTTAGCTTCAACTAGTAATAAAGGAAAAATGATAGATGGCTTGGTGACAACAGATTTGTTTCTCATCTTTCTTTGTGAACAAAAGATCTAATCTAGTCAAATTCTCAGTTTTTCAGCTTGTCATTGAGAGAGATACATCTACTTTAGTTTTGTATTTCACCATGCATATGAAAAAAGAGATACAGCATACAATATATACTACAGCTATTTCTTCCTCATCTCACCTTTGGCATTATTGTTTGTTTGTACGTATGATATTCAAATTATTTGCAATAACAAATGAAGGTTCTGCATCCTCTGTAGTTGTTATCACTGTTTGAATTTTCATATCTCCATTTTCAATTTAGTTCATCTTTCATTTTTTTTTTTAACTTTGATTGTCATTTTGACAGCTGCTGGAAAAATGTTTATCCTCTAACAGTAACAAAAGTTGATTGATGGTGGCCATTTGGAATAAGAGAGAAATCTAACACTTTTACATAATTTTATTTAGGCAGATGATTTGGATGGGAGAGAGTCAAATGCAGAACATATTGACATTGATTTGGCTAATGTGAAATTGAATGAGGACAAACCTTTGCCAAAGGAAGACACAAAATTGGAAGGTAAAATTAGCACAAGGTTCAAAAGATGGGAAGAGACTAAAGGACATACTATTAAAAAGCTCCTGTGAGATATGTTGCTACTTTCTGAAGAGTTTAATATTCGCACAAATTGAAAACCAAGGACCTCCAATTTAGAAGTGGTGTTCTTGGAAGCTTTATTGTTTCTCTTTTAAGACGAAAGCTAAAAGTTCTGAGTATAGATTTTGCAGTTGAAAAATATTTCTTTATGCAAGGAACAAATCTGACCGTTATATTATAGATTATATGGAAGTCTAATTCAAACTTTATTTACAGGTGAGACAGCTAAAATAGACGAGACTTTTATACACCAAGAATGTGGGCACACTGAGAAAGTGAGCCCAATAGAGAACCAATTATATGATAATTCCATCTCTAATGGAAGCTTAACAAGAACAGCAGAAAACAAATTCGACAGTTTAAGTGATTATACGGGTATCAACCAATTCATTATTCTTTGTCTAATCTGTTATATGAATGTGGATGTTGTAGATTTTCTAAAGTTAAGGTTTAGTACATAGATGGAAGTCATTCAGCTCCTTCTCAATTTTTTTTGTACAGACTTTGCTTATGGAGATGGAACCTTAACCCATAAAAGGGAAACTGGCATATCTAAGGCTTCAGATGGTGAATTTGTTTGTTATTCCTACAGTCAAGCTGGGGAAGTTAGTAGGGATATTGGTCTAAAAACACCTGATCCTTTGGATGACACTCCAGATTCTATAAAGGCTGAAGTGGCAAGTCAGAAAGAGTTATACATAGGCAAGGTTGAGAGTGCTTCTTTGGGAACTGCTTTGGGCTGCAACTTTGGTGGGAACAATAGTTGGGAAAGTGGCAAAAACAAAATACAGAATTCCATGTTGTCTAGTTTGCAAGAAGGCTTCAAACAAAGAGACAATGTGGACACTAAAGTATTAGTGCATACCTTGACTCTTCCAGAAGCAGAGAAATCTGAGGAAAAAGAGAAAGGTGAAGAATCCAACAAACATGGTAAAGGGCTTGGAGAGAAACAGTATCTTTGGGATGTTACAAAAGATGTCAGTACATATATTCATTCCTCGGGAAAATCATCGGAATCATTTGTGACTCAAACTACAACTGGTGAGAGATTCAAATAACATTATAACTTTTAAGATTAAACAAAATGGGTGAACTATATGTTGTTTGTGACAAATCTTAATCTTTGATTCAAATACAAAATCAGTGAACATATGTGGGATGTGTTTCTTTATACATGCTAGAAGGTTAGTATCGCCACTAAAAAAATGTCCAACTATGTATATGAGCAATTTCACGAGTGCTTTACCAACAATAGATATCTTTACACATACACTTTTCATCGACTGTAAATATATATCTGTACACATTTTATGATGATTCCAGATAGACACGTGTTCTTCAGTTTTTCGGATTGGTTGGAAAATTATTTCTGATGCATACAATTTGTTGTGCAGTTTTTTCCTTCTCTCAAAATGCAGTCACCAATTCTTGTCCGACAGAAAATGTTCTACAAGGAGCATGTCAGATGGTGCCTGAACAAGTTGCTGATCGAATTTCAGAAAACAGGGGATACACAAAGAGCACTTGCATCACATCGCTTCCTAGCATCAAACTTCAAAGACAGGAGGTACCCTTTGACACATCCAATTTGTATCATTCCCTGCACAGAAACTCAAGTATGCCATTGAAAAGAAAAGCATGCTTTGGATGGTTGTCAGATGATGAAAATTCTCCAGAAAGTTCTGATACTGCAAGACTTAGCAATGACGATTTTGGTAAAGGTAAAGAAATAGGCAGTAATGCTATGGCAACAAGCCAAGGAATCTGTTTAATAGAAAGAGACAGTTCAGAAAAAAATAACAAACTTGATAAAAACATTACGCTTTCAAATAAGAAACAACTATCAGATAAATTTTCTTCAGAATACAATCATAGAAGTGGTGAGGAAGGTACAAAAAGATTTGCAGACCACCTATTTCAGCCCTGGACAAGCCTTTCGAAAGACATGGGTGACCAATGTAATCGAGATAAATATGAGCAAACAGAGGCTGGGAAATCAGTGGAAAAGATTCTTGCAAAACCGTGGCACAAAAATGAAATAAATGGTGAAGCAAATTGGAAGTTTAGAAATCTGAAGATGGATGAGAATATTGGTGGGTCAAGATTTATTAAGACTTCACATAAAAAACAGTCTTTCCATGAACATGAAACACAGAGGTTTGATCACAGGAATATTAGAATAGTTGGAAAACACTCATGGCAGCTTACCAACAACAATTCTTCTTACAATAAAAAGACATCATACCACTCTTGGAAAGAATATCAAAGAGGTGAACCCAGAGAAAAAGATTGGCGCAATCAAACTATTATCGAGCAACATTTAGAGCAAGGTATTTCTTGTAATCAACAAGGAAACTTCTTTGAAGGTCATCACAGGCAAGAGTACAAGAGAAACTCAGAAAAAGTGAAAATTATTTCTTATAACAAAATGCATACAGATGATGAGGGCTACGGTAGACAAAACTATAGAGAGTCAATGAATCTTACTGGCAAATTTTCTTTACTACATGATGATGAGAAGAAAGGTTTCCAATATCCCAAAAATGCACACAACCATCACCGTGGAAATGGAAAAGACGGAGACAAGTTCCACTCACCTCGTATGTCAATTGCATTGCCACATACCCAGTTTAGAAATGACAGTGTTCCTTTGCCACCTAAAAAACACTACAAGATGAGACGATGGGATGTGAAGCCAGATTTCATGAAATGAAGATGACAAGATTAGAAGAATTCTGTATTTCTATTTGTAAAAGGTGATGGATTTGAGCCCCTTGATTGCTATTAAACACGTTGATATTTTAAGGTTCTTTTCCAGAGTGTGAAGCAAATATTTTTGTTTAAAAAATTTAACTGATATGAATAAGCTATATTAACTTGAACTGAGCAGCTAAAATTAATTTTCCTTAATCACTCAAACTCAATTGGGCTGTTATTGTTATTGTATCAGTTGATTGAGTTAATACCTTATTCACAGTCAAGCATCCAGGTAACAAGCAAGCACCTAGAAAAAGATAAAGAGAACAAATGATATTGGCAAATCTTCTTTATGACATGAGAAGAAAGATTTCCACAGTCCCAAATATGCATACAACCATCACTGTGGAAATAGAAAAGTTGGAGACAAGTTCCACTCACTTTATATGTCATTGCAATGCCACATACCCATTTTAGAAATGACCAGGATACCCTTGCAGCTTAAAAGCATTGTACAATGAGTATATGGGATATGAAGCCAGATTTATGAAAATGAAGATGAAAAGATTGGAAGAATTTTGTGGTTTCTATTTCTAACATAGTTAAATGACTTGGCAAGTCCCGAGGTAAGCTACGCCTTGAGACCTAGTTCCTAGGCGAGTTTTGAGTCTCGCCAAGTCTTCTAGACTTACCAGGTCTGGCGGGTCTCATTGGCTAGACTAGGCTAGGATTGGGGAAAAAGTTGAAACAAGATAATATATGAAATGTAAAACATTAGTCTGACATTTTAGTTACTTTTTTGAAAAAGCTTACAATCTTTCAATGCTTATCTGGTTAATGACATGCTCATCTAGGATTTACAAAAATTATGAAAATAATGTGCACTGTGAAGGTCTGTGAGGTTTGACGGTCTTTATTTGGGCTTGGTGGCCGGGGCTCTACCTCTCGACCCCACCTTGTATTGTGACTGGGAATGTGCAAGTGGCACTGCCCCCAGACCCCACAAGAGGCGCCACCCTCAATCTCCCTGGGGATGTTGCCTCCAGACCCCAACAAGAGTTGCTGCCCCCTGACCCCACCTAAGGCCACTGCCCCTAGACCCCCAGAAGGAAGGAGGATAAACACAAGATCCCTTGGATGTTGGACTTGGTTTCTTTGAGACGCGGGTATATATAATGGCTGCAACATTATCTAGGACTTATCACCCAAGTCGGACTTGTCATGATGGTGGACATGGGACGAGTGATGCAGGACATAGGACAAGCTATGTAAGATCCTTTGAGCCATAGACTAATATTTCACTTTTGATATTTTTTTTGATGTCATGGATTTCATAATTTGTGAGAATTATGTACTTTTGATAATATATAGAATTTTATACATCTAACAATGTTGCTTCATTCAGCCAAAATTTAAAATTCGTATCTACTTTTAGTTTTTATACTCGTGATTGATGTATACTTGTGTATATGGTCAAATTAGCTTTTATTTGATAAGTTTATTGTGTTTAAAAGTTTTTTTAAGTAAAGGGTGCATAAAACAAGTTTTAAATTCTTAGAACTCTTTGTAGTTCCATGTTTTTTTCCATTTGCTGAGTCTCAGTGCCAATTCCGAGACTGAGTTAAAAAATCAGCTTGCCGAGTCTGAAAGTCGAAGTTTTGTCAGTGTGCTTTGTAAAAGGTGACAAATTTGGCCCCCTTGGTTACTTTCAAACACACTGATATTTTAAGGCTTTTTGGCTAGCTTTTGAATCAAATATTTTTGTTTTAATTGATGAAAAAGCTATACTAACTTGAACCAAGCAGCTAGATTTAATTTGCCTTAACCACACAAACTCAATTGAGCTATTTTTGTTATTCTCTCAGTTGATTGAGGTAGTATGTATTCACGCAGTGAAGCATACGGGTAATAAGCAAGCACCTAGAAAAAAATGATACTATCATTTTTTATGTTAGAGGGGCTCTTTATGACATGACCTGTAATGACCCTTACCAATAGGCCACTAAAAACTCCTCAAAAATGCAACTCAAATGTAGATAGAAAATTATTTTGTAATATATGAGTTCGCTGTCTCAAAATTTCAGAATAATAGATAGCAACCAAATACCATCTAAAACACTATCAATGATGTAGGAAATTGCTCAAAACCATATGCCATTCATATATCAACAATTTGCAACAATGCAATACATATTTCAGCCAATAATATGATCATCAAACTCTAGGTTTGCAATATAGATAGACTGAAAATTACAATGCCCTTTCACTTGCAAAATCCTAGCCTTCCTTTGATACCAATAATGTCAAATGGCAGACAAAGACAAGTACAATGTAAAATAGTAAAGTGCTGAAGCTATATTTTGGACTCAGCTGAAAACATACATTTCTCAGAAAATATGCTAAATGTCAAATGAGAAGTGAGGAACTTGATTGTAGATGGCTGCAATAATTTTTCGGACTGCTTTTTCACTCTGCTTTTCAGATTTGCTTTTTCGCTTTGCTTTTTCGGATCTGTTTTTTCGGACTGCTTTTTTCCTCTTGCAACCAAAACTCAAACCCTCAGGTAAGTCTAAGGACTCCAAATAAGCTCAACTTGAAATGGTTGAATACCACTTCCAAAGTGCAACCCTTCAAAGGATATTTCACCTCCTCAGTTATGCAAATCCTTAAGAAACTCGGTTCCTAAATATCAAATGACAATCTGCAGACCAAGATGGCGCCACAAATGTTTAAAGAGAAAAGTAGTGTAAACTCAAGTCATGGAATGTCCAAATGAGAGGCCAAACACTCTATTTATTCACTTTTCTAAGAAGCCACTAAGAACTTCTAGAAGTATCCATAAAATATTCTTATGAAATCCCTTTATAATGCACTTTTATATAAAAAATAACTTTATAAAATAAAAAGTGCAACTCAACTCAAAATTATAACATTTTGGCCTCACACAACACATAATAATAAAAATATGATAAACACCATTTTTCCAAGAGCAAATAAGACCATCCAATCCCCAAATAATCATCAGAATGACTCTCTCACCAAAACCATTTGCCTACGAGAGTTCATGATAGGCAAATCCACTGAAAAATGACATGTCACTAAAGAGGGGACATGACATGACTGTGGTCTGGAATGTATTTGAATATTATTTAATTGGTGTGAATAAGCTATACAGGCTAATAATCATGTTGTAACAAACTTCTTTAGGTCTCTGTGTTTGATTTGATTGTGCCCACTCTCATATAGTGTGTCATGCACAATATCTTTGTCAGCTATTTTGGCTGCTACTGAACTGAAATCGTCGATCTAATTCAGAATGCATGCACAAACAGACTAATCTGAGATTGGGGCTCTGATTTTCAATTCACATGTTTGTGTTTTCCTGTTCCCAGAATTTAAGAGCAAACAAACATAGCCAGGCCAGGATTGTGATTTAGCTATAGAAGACTCTAAAAAGATTGCACTGAATAGGAAATGAAAATTAAAAGAATATCTTGCTGTGTTTCATTCATATAGCTTTCAAGAGATGAAAAAGTCAGGCCTCAGAGATTGTTTTAGTGTCTATCCTGCAAAAACGTTCATAATTAATAATCTACAGATTCCAACCTCAGATGAAATTGGCACTGGTGCTAGATAAAAGATACAAAAAGAAGAAGAAATTATATTAATGCTATGAGTGATGTAAGTAGATCAATGGTAATGGCTGTAGTTTTGACCATCATTGATCTGATTAGGCTCTCACTGATCTATTATGTTAATGTCCACAAAAGTAAGAACTGTTTTGGTACCAAAGGACAAAAGGGACCAGTTGAGAAAATCAGGTATATTCATGTTGTTCAAATGCTGTTGTCTTTTACAAATTGGTCCAGACGAAGGTAAACATCAATGTCAAACCCCAACTCAAATGTTTTCGATAAACACTTTTTGACCCAACAGAGACCGCGACCTAGACTTGAGTATTTTAGTAAGCTTCTGTAGGTGAAAGCTGCTTCTTCAAATTCAACCCATGCTGAGGGATAGTAAACAGGCAAAGCCCAAATGTAATAAAAATGCAGGGCAATAATTCAATCAAATAGTATGCGGAGGTAGCTGAAGTGAAAAATAGCTTTCCCCTTCTACAAGGACAAATCAAGAGTACCAGATGGCTTCTGCGCTCTTCACTTTTAGACTTTTTAGGAATTCTCAAAGAACTTATATAAAGGTTGTTGTAGAATCCAAAGGCATCCATAAAATGCAAACACAAATGAATGCTAGGTACCAAGCTTTTTCTCATTGCAAAAACATCAAAGGCTTCCTCTCTACACCATCATGGGACCATCTCTATGTAATATGTTTTACAAATCACAGCTGAACTCTCATTCTTTCTAGAGTTGAAGCATCACATAACTTGCCTTTTATGAATGTTTTTGGGAAATAGGGAACTAGGAACAAGCTGTTTCGGCAATCACTTGTTTTTTGAATTTTAAAATATAAAGGAATAAATATAAATATTGGAATTATTTATGAAAATATCATATTTATTATTAAATATTATTACTATTTTGATGTACAAAGTAAGAGCTTCTGTTAGCACACTCCAGTGTGCTGCCATTGAATGGCTCTTGGCACTAAAAAAGATTCATTTCATATATCAAAGTTACAAGTTGGAAACTGCAAGTTCAATTATATCCCTCCCAAAATGGACAATTTGTCAATATGCTTTGCAATTGCCATTGATGATGGGTTCGAGCTTGAATGCAATTATAATGTCATAGGTGAATACATATTAAATATCATTATCTCTCATGTCTCTAGACATCCAAGTTCACCTTCCATGAATCACGGAGATACAAGAAAATGAAAATGTCACTTACTCGTAACATTTTCCCACTTGACATTATACATTGCAGTTAGATTGATAAGAAGCATACATGTTTAATCCAGAACAATGGTCAAGGCCAATGGTGCTCTTGCATCAAGAGACTTATTCATGATTGGCTTCATAGGAGAAGTTACAACATTATTGAAAATATCAACTTTTTCTAACAAGATCTTACTATTCTCAACCTTATTTCACTCAAAGTGATATTGACCATCAACATGCTTTGTATGAGCATGATACATAGGTTTTTTGGTCAAATATATAACATTACGAGTGTCATATCTAATCCTCACAATCTTGTAATCAAAACCAAAGTGTTCCAAGTTTCTAACACCATACAACCTCTTTATAGGCCATTAAATTCAGTCTATATCGAGTGCTCCATTACTCTTTGATGGTTGACATGCAAACATGTTCTCGCAACTCAAGATAGCATACAAATTACATATTTCAACAATCATAGGTATGAAAGTCCATATTGGGCACCTAAAATGGCCATTCTACCAAATGATTTCTAATCTCCACTGATGACTAGATCAACCTCTATGAAGGCAATTACAATTTATCATAGGTGAATAAATATTAAATATTTTTATCCCTCGTATCCCTAGGTGTCCAAGTAAACTTTCCAAGGATCATAGAGACAAAAAAAATGATTTAGGATTTGACATAAGATGCCCATTAGTTTGAAATTTTCAGGTTGCTAAGAATAGTTTTTCTATGCATTTTTCAAGTCTAAATGTTTATAAATGTATTTATATAATAAAAATTAATTTTAATATATATGTACAATATTAATTAGAAAACACAAAATATTATTAACTATGCATATTACTTATTAATTAGTACTAAGAACTTAACTAACCTAATTGGTTGTCACAAATTTGCTTGAATTGCTCAATAGCTATATTCTATTTTTTTTTTTTGAATCCTTTGTATTTAGTTGTCATGTGACCAATGAAGCAACATATAAAGTAAGATAACATCATTCTTTACCCTTATAGATAATATTGTTCCTTCTAACACAATAAATTAAGTTATAGTTAGAGAAACGTGAGTGATGATGAGTCCAATATTTCTCCTTTTATATGTCCTTTAAATTAGACTTTAATTAAATTATTTTATGCTTATTATGTTGTAGATTTGATCTAGACTTAACTTTTTGTATGATCTAAAGATACATATGATGCATTTTGGTATGTTTATTAAATCAATGATGATATATATGTATTTGCTTGAAATTATGTCCTTTAAATTAGACTTTAATTAAATTATTTTATGCTTATTATGTTGTAGACTTGATCTAGTCTTAACTTTTTTTATGATCTAAAGATACATATGATGCATTTTGGTATGTTTATTAAATCAATGATGATATATATGTATTTGCTTGAAATTATGTGAGCAATGTGATGAATTTGAAAAGTGTTTTATATGATGTTTGGACTACTATTGTTTCTTGCAACATTTCAACTTGGTTGATTAAGTCGACTCCTACAACCGAGATTATGAAGTTTCATGTAGCCACATGTAACACCCCATATTACTAACCAAATAAAAATAAACAACCACAAGAGAACCAATGAAATAAACCTGAACATCACAACAAATTTTTTTTTAAACAAGGTACAACATAGAACCGAATTATAAATCAACTGACATAATCAGTTATTTAAATATCCAAGGTAATCAATTACATGAGAGTATATCATTATACTCAACATTTAATACAAACATACTAAAAGTTCTAGAATACATCTAATTGATCCTAGATATCCTAAGCACTGTTCTGATAACCAGTAACGAGGTAATAATCTGTTTCCCATAAATCTTTACAGCAGTCAACCATTCCCCCAAAAACATAGTTTTCCTCATCTAGAAACCTGAAAACACCAAAATATAAAACATCCACAACAAACAGGGCTTAGTCAAAAGAACTAAGATAATGTAATACCTCCAAGCATCTGCATCAAATAGGTTAAAAACCTTAACAAAATAATCTGATCCATGCATATAAAACAGACAACAAGTATTCTGCAATAGTAGCCATCAAAAAGCCTTCAGACCAAAGTCAAAATTGAATCTACGAAAGAATAATGTGACAACAGAGATTTCCATAATAAACCCCACATCAACCGAGAATACCATAGCACCAGGAAACAAAACCATGTTCTTTTTCCTGCTACAGCATGATCATCCAACAGAACTTGATTCCTAATAAAACTTATCAATAGACCCAACAATCCTCATTAACAATAGCTGTAGAATAGAACCAGAACTTAATTACCTACATCTAGAACACAGAATTGTGAACATTCATATCAACCACTAACACCAGAGACCGATACATATATCTTACGATGACCATCCTCTGCAAAACCTCGTGGTAACCGAATCTCCATTTCTCGAGCCCAATACTACAAGCTATTAGACAGAGAAAAGCATTCTACAGAATCTCTAACCACGACTTAACAAAGCTTCCCTATACCAATGCTCGACAAGACAAGAAATAGAACATTCTAACAGTGGCATCACAATGAAAATTAGCTGTGTTTACTAAACAAAATAAACTATCAACTAAACAATATGAAATCGGGTACAAAATACGAATTCACTCAATGCTCCAACATTGCCAAGAAAACTTCTCACCATGGTTACACACTCATTCTAACCTAGGAACCACTAAACCCGATAACTATACCATTTAGAGAACGCAATAAAACCAGAAATCTCAAAACCCAAATACCTGGCGACAAGACCAATAACAACACCAGAACAAACTAATCTCGTTCAAAATAACATTCCCAAAGCTCGGTAAAAGGAACTGGTAGTAGAGAGGCTATAGCTTCACAGTCTTCCCTCTCCATTGCTACTTCCTTACACATACATTGTCATTCCCACTACTAAGATCACGACAACTGACATGATACAGTGAAACACACAAAAACCCCCAAACTTAGGAAACCTTACGCTTCCACACTTCCTATAAAACAGTATCACCATATCAACAAACTCAAAATCCATTTTCTAAACAACTGAACCAAAAACACACACCGAAATACCAATTTATCAAATAGTGAACATAACACCGCAATGTGCAAAACCACACACACATATTGAAAGACTTTTCTACAGTACACAATAACATTTAAATGAAATTCTATAACCAGATTTATATAGAAAGCAAGAGTAGAGTTAAAGAATGCCCCTGCCTTAATAACAGAGTTAGGTGTTCTGAACTCGAAGTTGAAGCCAAGGGCCTCGCTCCCAACTGGCGAGCTACACCAAAACCAACTCCTTGCTCAGCAAAGCTAAACCCACCGAAAAAGACCAAGAACCAAGCAACGAAACCGAGCACCCCGTGACAGAGCTCGTTTCATAAGCACCAAAAACCGAATAGTGCCTCCAAAATATAGCTCGAAAACCAGAAATAGAACCGTGAAATGCAAAATGGAGAATCCCATTAATAATACACAAGTATACAACCATATTCCTCTCCAAACTGAACAGAATGACTCCATTTCCGCAACTTTTCCAGGCATCAAACCCATTACCACAACAGAGAAAAACCTTGCCAAAGCAAATGACCGACAGCAAACTGAAGTCATTCAATTACCATAAACATGTCGTAGCTGCATTAAAGTCTAAACTTATCTTCCACTGCCACCTTCACTAAACACAGCGACAGCTGTCTCAGCAGTACACATACTTACTGAGAACTCCCACTACTCATGCTCAAAGCAAATTCACATGTGCATAAAACAACCAATCTCCCACTACACATTCGAACATAAAAAAAAAAAACAAATAACTTGGCACAGTGAACATATTATAACATAGCCATATTAATCCAAGTTCACGACACCATAGGGAGAATCTCAAAGCCATAACCAATGTTAATCAATTCACTAATCTTAACTTGCTAACCATAATACAAGAATGTTAGGATATTATTAATCCCCCTTCCATTTTAACACATATCTTCCCACTAACTCATTCTAACATAAAAGACTTATTAATATTCATTTAAATTTCAATTTTCACTAAACAATAGATGCTAACATAATAAAATCATTTATACACTAGCATTAAACATAAAATTAACCATATTTTCCTTCACAATAACAGACCAATATAACATCGAAATCCTCATAAATGAAAACTTAATTGCAGAATAAGAATTCCTCATCCTTCTTCCAAGTAACACAAATTTCCAAGTACCAAAGTCAACAGAGAAATTGATAATTCAGAAAAGACAGTGTCTGCAGATATTAAATTAAATCCAATGTCATAGTCTAACCAAAATTAACAATTAATAGCCAACTAAATATCCCTAATCTGTCTAAGATATAAATCGAAGTTAGAACAAAGTTATAATCCACTTCTAACCAAAAGAGTCTGAACAACTCAAATCCGAACCAAGACATAAATCCATCCTAGTAGAACTAAATAAAAATGCAGAATAAAAGAAAATCCAAGCCAGAAGCAGATAGGGGCATGACACCCTCCCCCACCAACCTAGGCTTACTCCTGGAAGCCTATAAACAAGTGAGGATGTGCTGCTTTCATTACCGCTGCATCTTCCCATGTAACAAATGTATCATCACTAAGATCCCATAACACTTTTACCTGCTCTACCTTGCGACCTCTGAGGTTTAGTTCTCTTTGCTGGATAATTTGCACCGGTTCCAGCATCAATTGGCCATCTACCACCTGTAAATCATTCCAATTTAGAACGTGAGCAATGTCAGGAATATACTTCCTTAATACAAATACATGGAATACATCATGGATTCGTGAAAGACTGGGAGGCAAAGCAAGTCTGTAAGCAACTGGACCAACACGCTCCAAGATCTCAAATGGTCCCACAAACCGTGGAGACAGTTTAGATCCCTTACCATACCTAATAGGACTCTTTCGAGGCCTAACTCGAAGAAATACCTTGTCTCCAACCTCAAACTGACGCTCAATCCTATGTTGATCAGCATACTTCTTCTACCTGTCCTGTGCTGTAGAAAGATGCTCTCTGACACGTTTTACCTGTTGCTCCAAGTCTTGAAGCATCTCTGGACCTAGAATAATTCTGTCCTCAAGATTATCCTAGCTCAAGGGTGTTCTACATGGTCTCCCATACAGAGCCTGAAAAGGAGCCATACCAATAGAGCTATGATAACCATTGTTGTATGCGAACTCAACAAGGTGAAGATACTCCTCCCACTTACTCTGTCTGTCCATAACGTACATCCTAAGCATGTCTTCTAATATCTGATTGACACGCTCAGTCTGTCCGTCAGTCTCGGGATGATATGCTGAACTGAAATTCAGCTGTGTACCCAATTCTCTCTGCATAGATCTCCAAAGTGAAGATGTAAAAACTGAATCCCTATCAGATATGATCTTAGGAATTCCATGTAACCGGACAACTTGCTCCATGTATATCCATGCTATATATGCAGCATTGTAAGAAGACCTTATTGGAATGAAATGAGCAACTTTAGTTAACCGATCAACTACCACCATGATTGCATCATGACGCCTGGCTGAAAGTGGTAACCCCACTATGAAGTCAATGGATATAGTATCCCATTTCCACTCTGGTACACTGTGAGATTGCAACAAACCTGCTGGATGTTGATGCTCCGCCTTCACTCTTTGACATTCCAAAACACCTCGCCACAAAGTCTACAATATCCCTCTTCATACTTGGCCAGTAATGGTACTGTCTGAGATCGGCATGCATCTTCTTCACACTAGGGTGTGCTGAATAGGGTGCCTTATGTGCTTCAATCATAATCAGATTTCGAAGATCCCCATTCTCTGGCACATAAACACTACCTCAGTACCTCATGAGTCCATCAGTGCTAATAGAGTAGCCCTCAAAGCGACCCTCTAACAGACTGCCACTGTCAATTACTGCTTTGACGTCTAAGAACCAAAGATCCGAAGACAAGTTCTGAAGTATTCTATCCTTAAGATCCACTGTGAGGGTTAAAGAAGAAAGTTCGTGACGTCTTCTACTAAGTGCATCAGCCACTTTGTTTTCCTTACCCTGCACGTACTTCACTTCGAAGTCATATTCACACAGAAACTCCATCCATCTGCGCTGACGAGCATTAAGATTGGGTTGTGTGAATAAATACTGAAGACTTCTATGATCTGTATGCAACTCAAAATGTTGACCCAATAAGAAATGTCTCCATTTGGTCAATGCATGCATTACAGCTGCAAGCTCCAAATCATGCGTAGGATAGTTGACTTCATGATTCTTTAATTTCCTAGATTCGTAAGCAATGACTCTACCATCCTGCATCAACACTGCTCCTATTCCATCTAATGAAGCATCCGTACAAACAACAAATGCCTTAGATGGATCAGGTACTGCTAACACTGGAGCACTAGTTAAGCATTCCTTGAGATGCTGAAATGCTGCTTTGCATTCCTCTATCCAAATGAATTGCTTTCCCTTTCTCTGAAGTGATGTGATGGGATGAGCTATCCGAGAGAAATTAGATACAAATCTTCTATAGTAGCTAGCTAATCCCATGAAGCTTCGCACTTTTGAGACATTGGTAGGCACTGGCCACTCAACAATCGCCCTAATCTTGGCCGGATCCACAACTATACCCTCTCCTGTGATAATATGACCAAGATAGCTAATGTCAGTTTTGAAAAACTCACACTTCTCGAGATTGGCAAAAAGCTGGTTCCTGCGAAGACATTCAAAAACTAGTCTCAAATGCTGCTCATGCTCTTCAAAGGAATTTGAATACACAAGGATGTCATCTAGAAACACCACGACAAACTTGTCAAGGAAAGCCCTGAATACACCATGCATTAGGCTCATGAAAACTGATGGTGCATTTGTTAGTCCAAAAGGTACTACTGTGAATTCATAATGCCCGTATCTGGTACGAAAAGGTGTCTTGTGGATATCAGCTTCTTGAATCCTTAGTTGATGGTATCCAGATTTGAGGTCAATTTTGGAAAACACCTTAGCACCCTTCACTTGATCAAACAAGTCATCGATGCGAGGCAAAGGATATCTATTTCTGATGGTCACTTTATTCAGTTGCCTGAAGTCTATGCACAACCTTAGAGAACCATCCTTCTTTTTGACAAAGATGACAGGTGCTCCCCAAGGTGAGACACTAGGTCTTA
This sequence comes from Chamaecyparis obtusa, assembly GCA_027943335.1. NCBI lineage: Eukaryota > Viridiplantae > Streptophyta > Pinopsida > Cupressales > Cupressaceae > Chamaecyparis > Chamaecyparis obtusa. Next base: position 1,793,987 of record BSBK01004321.1, on the reverse strand, counting down.
TGAGTCCTTTTCCCAGCAATTCCTCCAGTTGAACTTTCAGTTCCACTAACTCTTGAGTGGTCATACGGTAAGGAGTCTTAGAAATAGGCTGAGTACCAGGCAAAAGATCAATCCTGAAATCAATTTCTCTTTTAGGAGGGATTCCCAGAATCTCAGTAACAAAGATATCTGAAAACTCCTTCAAAACTGGATGATCCAAGTTGGTACTAGAAGAAACTGGTTCATCAAAATCATTGATAGAAACAACAAACAGTTTGCATCCCATACGCAAGCACTTCTTGAGTTGTTTAGCAGAAATGGTCCTAACTGAAATAGGTCTCTTAATACCTAAAATGTACTTGGTTGTTCCAAAATCATCAATACATCTGATGATCTTTTCTCTGCAATCAATGACAGCTGAATGCTGGTCCAGCCAATCCATTCCAAGAATAACATCATACGAACCCAAAGGAATAACTCTAAGGCTAACTGAAGTAGTAAAAGCCTTAAGTCGAATCTTACAATCTACAACCACTATCCCTGTTTCTACCTTAGATCCTCATGCCAACTCAACTTGCCATGCCCTTTCAGCTTTATTCACAGGAATTCCACATTATTTAACCAAATTTGAAGAAATAAATGAGTCGGTGGCCTCGGAATCGAACAAAATGGAAATTTTCTTACCTTGGCAATTACCTTTTGTTTCGATTATGGTATTCTGATGATCATCCTGCCTTTGATCTACGGTAGCGAAAATACGGTGGTTCCTTCCAGAATCACCTACAGTGGCCTTAGAACCTGCTGCCCTAGATCTGCCTTGGTTGTTGCCACGAAGGGGACAATTCCACTGAAAATGACCCAACTGCCCACAGTGGTAACATTCTGCTCCTCTCTTGATACTCTTTTGCTGCACTGAATTTACTAGAGGAGATACATTGCTCTACTATCCACTTTGTGAAGACAAAAATGATTTGGGTTGCTTAGGTACTTTGAAACTCTTGTTGGACTTAGAGAACTTTCCAAACTTCCTTTTCATGAACTTGCCACTAGAACCACCTGAAGCTGCCCTTGAATTGCCTTGAGAAAATCTCTGGTTCTTGCTACTATTCTGAACAAGAGGATTCGCTGCACTCTTGATCTCACCTCCACTGAAACCTGACTTCATCTCAGTCAATTTGGCTTGATTAGAGGCTTCTTGAACAGTTTTAGGCTTGAAAGTACGCACTTCTTCTCCAATTTTGGGATTTAATCCCCTAATAAAATGTTGTACTAATGGCTTTTCATGTTCTGCCCAATTGGAGTATTTCTTCAACTCAAAGAATCTCCTCTCATACATATCCACTGTAGCATTACCCTGAGAGATATTGAAAAATTCCTCAGATCTAGCCTGCTGCCAGTATTCTGACATGAACCTCTCATGAAACCTTTCAACGAACAATTCCCAAGTGACTTGAGAAATGTTGACTCCAAGATGCTCAAGTTCCATGTTCCACCATATGGAAGCAAAGGATCTGAGCTGCATAACAGTCCAGCGAACTCTAACATTACTCTAATAATCATGGAGGATAAAACATCTTTCGATGTTTAGCAACCATGCTTTAGCAACGGTACCTTCCTCGGTTCCATAAAAGATAGGTCCTTTGAACTTAGAAAGGTCCTTCAACTGAGCCCTTGCAACAGGATTCTCAGCAACAGCCGGGTTTGCATTAGGAACTTGAACCACATTAGCATTTGCATTTGCTTCCCCACCGGGAACATTGTTCCTAGCTTCAATATCATCAAGTCTATCAAGTATCCGTTGGAGAACTTCAGCTTGAGGTTCTCTCTGATCACCTTGATCAGCTCAACCCACCTTGGTGATCTTGCCCTCTACCCCGGCCACGTCCTGGACGTCTGCCCCTACCTCTGCCAACTCCAGCATCAACTGGATCACCACGCCCATGGGCACCTCTTGTGACAAGAGGCATGCTCAAGACCTTAAATAATAAAAGAGAAAGAAAATCATTAACGGAAGCAAAGAGATATAACCCCTTTTCTAAACCCCGAGCCTCTAGTGTTCAAACCTAGGCTCTGATACCAATGTAACACCCCATATTACTAACCAAATAAAAATAAACCACAAGAGAACCAATGAAATAAACCTGAACATCACAACAAATTTTTTTTTAAACAAGGTACAACATAGAACCGAATTACAAATCAACTGACATAATCAGTTATTTAAATATCCAAGGTAATCAATTACATGAGAGTATATCATTATACTCAACATTTAATACAAACATACTAAAAGTTCCAGAATACATCTAATTGATCCTAGATATCCTAAGCACTGTTCTGATAACCAGTAACGAGGTAATAATATGTTTCCCATAAATCTTTACAGCAGTCAACCATTCCCCCAAAAACATAGTTTTCCTCATCTAGAAACCTGAAAACAGCAAAATATAAAACATCCACAACAAACAGGGCTTAGTCAAAAGAACTAAGATAATGTAATACCTCCAAGCATCTGCATCAAACAGGTTAAAAACCTTAACAAAATAATCTGATCCATGCATATAAAACAGACATATTTCATCATTACAAGAAGCATTTCATTTCTAATCAACAGAAATAAACTCGCAAAGAAAATGACAAGGTGATGATCCACTAGCTTTGGGTATCTACATAAGAATCAACGATCAGTAACCAATAGGAAACTCGAAGAATTCATTATGCCAGACTTATTCTTTCCAAGCAATAAGGTAAAACCATTCCCTTACTTCACCAACATGTGCAAGTAATCAGGGCAACATATTTTATCTTTTTAAATGAAACCCATAGCCCATGAATTATTAAATTATCACTTAGTAAATTAACTGACAGATATTCTTTCGCCTTCAGGCTCTAGGCAAAAGTCAGTTTCCCATATTAAGGATCACACTTGCATTATCTTAAAACACTTCATACTACCAAAATAGCTAACCATAGTAAAAAACTAAATAACCAATTCAACTAATACTGTTTACTTAACAATTGAATCCATACACTGAAACAACCATTTAACATTTCCACATACATCCGTGAAACCACTTTCCAAAACAACCACAACAAGCATTTTCTTTCATCACTCAAAGAATAACTTAAGCAAAATTTCCAATGCTATTCCTAGAAACTTAAACAAAATTAATATCCAATTCCTAATATCTAATTGCAATTTTAATAACAGAAAAATGGAAACATCCAGTTCTATTGTCAACAAAAATACCTAAGATTCAATTCCATTCTTCTGTCACATTCTAACTAACAGAGTTATTTGTGAATCCATAGAAAGTTAACAACCAACTTTAATACCAAAGAATAATGCAGAATTACACATTAACTACATAGTTACCGCCCGTATAAAAATACACTTGATCAATTCTGTTATCTCTGTTACCAAGTCACTTGTGTACATACTTGTAGGCATAAACACATATATGTACATATGTATATACACTCATGATACGTGTATATACATATATACATATACATTCCTACAAATATATATATATATATATATATATATATATATATATGCATACATACTTATAGGCTCACACACATATATATAGATATGTATATACACTCACGGTACATGTATATACATATATACATATTCGTTCCTATATATATATATATATATATATACCCTTATATAAATACAAAGTTCAGAGCAGTACATCAAAGTTGTAATACAATCAAAAAACATGAAATCAAATATTTCAACCTAAATATAAAGTATCAGATACTGATACCACTCCAAAATTCCACAGACAACAAGTATTCTTCAATAGTAGCCATCAAAAAGCCTTCAGACCAAAGTCAAAATTGAATCTACGAAAGAATAATGTGACAACAGAGATTTCCATAATAAACCCCACATCAACCGAGAATACCATAGCACCAGGAAACAAAACCATGTTCTTTTTCCTGCTACAGCATGATCATCCAGCAGAACTTGATTCCTAATAAAACTTATCAATAGACCCAACAATCCTCATTAACAATAGTTGCAGAATAGAACCGGAACTTAATTACCTACATCTAGAACACAGAATTGTGAACATTCATATCAACCACTAACACCAGAGACCGATACATATATCTTACGATGACCATCCTCTGCAAAACCTCGTGGTAACCGAATCTCCATTTCTTGAGCCCAATACTACAAGCTATTAGACAGAGAAAAGCATTCTACAGAATCTCTAACCACGACTTAACAAAGCTTCCCTATACCAATGCTCGACAAGACAAGAAATACAACATTCTAACAGTGGCATCACAATGAAAATTAGCTGTGTTTACTAAACAAAATAAACTATCAACTAAACAATATGAAATCGGGTACAAAATACGAATTCACTCAATGCTCCAACATTGCCAAGAAAACTTCTCACCATGGTTACACACTCATTCTAACCTAGGAACCACTAAACCTGATAACTATACCATTTAGAGAACGCAATAAAACCAGAAATCTCAAAACCCAAATACCTGGCGACAAGACCATTAACAACACTAGAACAAACTAATCTCGTTCAAAATAACATTCCCAAAGCTCGGTAAAAGGAACTGGTAGTAGAGAGGCTACAGCTTCACAGTCTTCCCTCTCCATTGCTACTTCCTTACACATACATTGTCGTTCCCACTACTAAGATCACGACAACTGACATGATACAGTGAAACACACAAAAACCCCCAAACTTAGGAAACCTTACGCTTCCACACTCCTATAAAATAGTATCGCCATATCGACAAACTCAAAATCCATTTTCTAAACAACTGAACCAAAAACACACACCGAAATACCAATTTATCAAATAGTGAACATAACACCGCAATGTGCAAAACCACACACACATATTGAAAGACTTTTCTACAGTACACAATAACATTTAAATGAAATTCTATAACCAGATTTATATAGAAAGCAAGAGTAGAGTTAGAGAATGCCCCTGCCTTAATAACAGAGTGGGGTGTTCTGAACTCGAAGTTGAAGCCAAGGACCTCGCTCCCAACTGGCGAGCTACACCAAAACCAACTCCTTGCTCAGCAAAGCTAAACCCGCCGAAAAAGACCAAGAACCAAGCAATGAAACCGAGCACCCCGTGACAGAGCTCGTTTCATAAGCACCAAAAACCGAATAGTGCCTCCAAAATATAGCTCGAAAACTAGAAATAGAACCGTGAAATGCAAAATGGAGAATCCCATTAATAATACACAAGTATACAACCATATTCCTCTCCAAACTGAACAGAATGACTCCATTTCCGCAACTTTTCCAGGCATCAAACCCATTACCACAACAGAGAAAAACCTTGCCAAAGCAAATGACCGACAACAAACTGAAGTCATTCAATTACCATAAACATGTCGTAGCTGCATTAAAGTCTAAACTTATCTTCCACTACCACCTTCACTAGACACAGCGACAGCTATCTCAGTAGTACACATACTTACCGAGAACTCCCACTACTCATGCTCAAAGCAAATTCACATGTGCATAAAACAACCAATCTCCCACTACACATTCGAACATAACAAAAAAAAACAAATAACTTGGCACAGTGAACATATTATAACATAGCCATATTAATCCAAGTTCATGACACCATAGGGAGAATCTCAAAGCCATAACCAATGTTAATCAATTCACTAATCTTAACTTGCTAACCATAATACAAGAATGTTAGGATATTATTAATCCCCCTTCCATTTTAACACATATCTTCCCACTAACTCATTCTAACATAAAAGAATTATTAATATTCATTTAAATTTCAATTTTCACTAAACAATAGATGCTAACATAATAAAATCATTTATACACTAGCATTAAACATAAAATTAACCATATTTTCCTTCACAATAACAGACCAATATAACATCGAAATCCTCATAAATGAAAACTTAATTGCAGAATAAGAATTCCTCATCCTTCTTCCAAGTAACACAAATTTCCAAGTACCAAAGTCAACAGAGAAATTGATAATTCAGAAAAGACAGTGTCTGCAGATATTAAATTAAATCCAATGTCATAGTCTAACCAAAATTAACAATTAATAGCCAACTAAATATCCCTAATCTGTCTAAGATATAAATCAAAGTTAGAACAAAGTTATAACCCACTTCTAACCAAAAGAGTCTGAACAACTCAAATCCGAACCAAGACATAAATCCATCCTAGTAGAACTAAATAAAGATGCAGAATAAAAGAAAATCCAAGCCAGAAGCAGATAGGGGCATGGCACCACAAGTAGAAGTCACCTGGAAGGAGACAAAGCCGGTAGTATGACTATGTTGGGTAGTTTGGATGATGTGAATCACTTGGAGACTTCTTCAAGGGATGACTTATTACCTCCAACAAATAATTTATTGATTTTGTATTGTTACCATTATAGTGCATGGATAGTTTGTGATTTCATATGGTTACCATGATCCAATTGTTGTTGTTTGATCAGATTTAGGGTATGTAATTCTTTAAAATGTTATGTATATATATTAGATAAATTCACAATAGAATGTTATCTAAGATCAATAGAATGTTATCTAATCTTAGATAGATATAAGTATATCTTAATAATTTCTCTTTAGAATATTATAAAGATAATATTCTAAGGAGAAATTATCAAGATATACTTATATCTATCTAAGATTAGATAACATACTTATATAAAGATAATATTCTAAGGAGAAATTATCAAGATATACTTATATCTATCTAAGATTAGATAACATTCTATTGTGAATTTATCTAATATATATACGTAAAATTTTAGAGAATTACATACCCTAAATCTGATGAAACAAAAACAATTGGATCATGGTAACCATATGAAATCATAAACTATCCATGCACTATAATGTAACAGCACAAAATCAATAAATTATTTGTTGGAGGTAATGAGTCATCCCTTGAAGAAGTCTCCAAGTGATTCACATCATCATCATATATATATATATATATATATCAAATTCATTTGTGAAAAGATAATTTCATTATATCAAACTAAGGCTGAATTGAATTGTATTGCTATGAAATTATCTTTTCACAAATGAATTTGATATATATATATATATATATATATATATATATATGTCAAGAAGGTCTCACGAAGGGACATACCTCTTCGTGGGACATTCTAATTACCAAATTTTATCACCTTATCAACTTACATTATTGACTTGATATGTTTATCAAAGTCGATCTCCATAATCGACTTGTTAATGTCAACTTTCATGTTAACTTTGATCGTTATACAAGCCAATCTATATTGACTGTCATTGTTGTTAAGACATGATAATATCATGTTTGTTGATAATAATAATGAAGTCTATATGAAATTTTGATAATCAATTAAGTATGATTATCATTATCAATAATGATAATCATTGTGATATCATTATCAATAATGAATAATCGATATCATAATTCAGATTCATAGTTGATACCATAATCAACATAAAGCAATATCATGTTTTGATCAATACCACAATCGATACTATTATCAACTCGATACTATTATCAACTCAATGATTTTCATTAAGTTGATATAGTTATCAACTTATGATTTGGTTGATACCATAATCGACTTTTGATAATAATGATAAGTTGATGTTGTTATCAGCTTTATTAACAATTAAAGTCGATAGCAATATCAACTATATCATTGATATTGCTCATATTAGTTATCAATAATGATAACTATAGAATGAATCTTAATAAGATCATCAAATGTATAATGATAATGTATATAACGTATAATTATCATTTTATCTAAAGGAGATATATCAAATACTTAGGTTAGAATAATCTGGCTGAAGCTACAAACATTAACACTTCCTCTTAGCTAGGGAAGATTTATTCTATCCTTGATTAGATCTACAAGAGAAATATCACCTCATTGTGATATTAGGAGAGATGGTGGATTCTTGAATATCAAGTCACATGATGTTCATCAACACTCTCATATGGAAATCTATATGATATGTGCACTGACATCATTTCACATGATGCCTATCATAAAGATATCAAGTCATGGTATAAGGATATTATTCACACATATTATCCACCATGATAATTTTAAATATTATGGCTTATCCATAGATATCAAGTCTCATGATATCTACCATAATGTTTTATTCATCATCATGATATGTCCATGGATATCAAGTCACATGATATCCATCATGATATTGGGTTTACATAAGTGTTTATCCTTTGAAAAGTCATCACCTTTCAAACAATACCCTAGGGCTCATAAAGTCATGGAGTCACACACATGACAAATAGGGTTTACACATTAAACATCTTAATATAAGTACAAATGAAAAAATCTTAAATTTAATAATTACATTTCAACCATATCGAGTTTCTTATGGAAATGAGCAACTTTTCCCTTGGTTAATGGTATGGTGAGAATGTCTGCGGTTTTCATTTGTACTTACATGTTCCAATCAAATCACATTTCTACCTACCATAGCTCTGACATAGTGGTATGGAATCTCAATGTGTTTCAATCTGTCATGGAATACTGGATTCAGTAAGAGTTTTATACAACTATGTTTGTCATAATGAATAATGGTAGGATTCATAGGTTCACCAAACAATCCCACTAAAATTTTATGAAGCCATACTGCTTCTTTTGCCCTCATGGATTCTTTGATATATATGGCTTATGTAGAACTTTGTCACACTGAGAATTGTTTCTTATTGATCCATGAGATCATAGCTAATCTTAAACTGAAGCAACACCCAAATGTACTCTTTCTTGTCTATCACACAACCAAACCAATTTGAATCAATGTACCCATGAAGGTTCAGGTCAACATTGGTGTACTTGAGACCATACTTAATTATTCCTCAAGGATACCTCAAAATATGTTTAATTGAAACTAGATGTGTCTACTTTGATTCACACACGAATTGACTTAATACATTTACAGAATAACAAATATCTACTCTTGTGTTAACCAAATACATCAAGGATCCAATTATCTGTCGGTATAAAGTAGGATCTGCATTTTCTGAGTCAACTATTTTTGTTTTTAGCTTGTGCAAATCTGTTTCCATTGGTGTTGTTATGGGTTTACATTCCATTATTCCAAACCTCTTTAGAATGTCTATAGTGTACTTTCCTTGATTTAGAATAATGTTATCCTCTTGTTGCCACACTTCTAACCCAAGGAAGTAATGTAAAAGTCCTAGATCCTTCATGTCAAATTTTGATGCAAGAGCTTTCTTACATTTTGTAATTAGGTGATCTTCTCCTATGATTTGTAAATCATCAACATAAAGTTCATGAATTACCATTTCACCATTGATTACGTTGTAGTATTTAGCTTGGATATAAATCATCCTTGAATAAGTTTAGACCTAGAAGGTATTTATAATTCCTTTCATACCAGGCTTGAGGAGCCTGCTTAAGCCTATATAATGCCTTCTTTAAGTTGAATGCATGTGAATTGTTGCTATGTATAACAAACCCTTCAGGTTGTTCCAAGTATACTTCTTCTTCTATTATCTCATTAAGGAAGACAATCTTTACATCCATATGATGAATCTTCCATCCTTTAGAAGCAATAACAACAATAATGGTCCCAAAAGAGGTGTATCTTGCAACTGGGGAAAATGTCTCCTCATAATTAATACCTTCCTTCTGAGAGAAGAATCTAGCTACAAATCAAGCCTTATATTTCTCAATGCCGCCATCTACAACATGCTTGATTTTGAAGAGACATTTTAGAAGATACTATAGACTTGTCTTTAGGTCTGGGCACAATATCCCATCATTCTTCATAATGGACTGATACTCTTCTAACATGGCATCTTTCCAAGCTTTAATTTTAGTGGCTTCTTCAACACTGAAAGGTTCTACTTTAATGATCTCACTCATTAAGGCAACATAATTAGAGTGTTTATCAGGTTTCTTCCTTTCTCTAATGGTTCCTTCAAGTGTAACATATCTTTATGCCTCTTGAATCATCTTCCTTGCCAAAGGTGGCCTCTTCTACTTACATCAGGGCTTTAGGTTCATCCATAGATTTAATTTTGACATCCATCTTCAAGAGTCTCCCTCTAATTCTTAGGAACATGATCCTCTTCTATTTTGAGGTGGTTCAGAATTCTCTGACTCATGAATGCCTTTTAAACTTCTAAAACAACATATTTTCTTAATTCACTTTGACTAGGTATAAAGAAGTTTTGGATACTTAATCTCAACATTTACACATTTATTAGAAGAATATTTCCCTTATGTTAGTACTAAGCAATTTCTCTTCCTAGATATATTTTTCTAGATTTTTAAATTCCTTGAACCTTATAAGAAATTCTTCTGACTCATATATATATATATATATATATATATATATATATATATATATATATATATATATATATATATATAGTTTATTCCCTAAAAGCATATCTTATGAAGGAATCTGTCACCTTTCCTCTGATATGCTATGATTGTTAAGTATTAGAATAAAAGTTTCTCAATATTATTTTCTAGCTTTACCTTGCCAACTTCAGCTATGGAGACTTGAGGTTTAGGTCTATCTGGGCACTTCAGGGCATAATGTCCAAACTGGTTGCATCTAAAACATTATACTTTGGATATGTCCTTTCTTTTCTTAGATGATCTTTTGTCTTTAGTTTCTATGCCATTCTTCCTCTTGAAGTTCCCTCTTTTTCCTTTCTTGTGCGAATTAGTATGTAGCACACGAATGTCTTTATTTGTAGAGTTTTGACCAATACCTTCGGTGATTAGCTTAGATTCCTCTTGAATGCAGTCTATCTTCAATAGGTCAAATTTAGGGAATTCTGGAAGAGCATTGATTCCTTGAATGAATGCTTCCCATGAAGTTGGTAGTCCATTCAAAGACAACATAGATAACTCCTTGCTATCAATAAGTTTCCCAATAGTGGCAAGATGGTCCCTTAATTCCATAACCATCATAAACTATGATGAAATAGATTCTCCATTGTTCATCTTTAAATGATGAAGAATTTTCTTAAGCGATAATGCCTTGCTAGTTTTATTAATCTCATACATATTTTCTAATGTTGAGAACATTTTGTATGTAGTGTCCAATTTGGATATAATGGGCACTATTTGGTCTTTTAACAACATCTACCAATAGTTTCATGGCTTTATTGTTATTCTTTATCCATTGGCGTTTATCTCCTTCATCTTTAGACATATTTTTCTCATTTTCTACAAATGTGTCCAATTCATGTTCTCTAAGAGTGAGCATAATTCTAAACTTCCATGAAACAAAATTTAAGGCTTCTTCAAGATGATCTTCAAATCTGACTCCATTTGTCATTTTGGTCTTCGTATATAATTAATACAAATGGGATTTTGACTGTCCTCTTGATTTGACATCTGATCAGATCTTCCTTAGACTAGCTTTGATACCATGTTGTTGTTTGATCAGATTTAGGGTATGTATTCTTTAAAAATTTATGTATATATATTAGATAAATTCACAATAGAATGTTATCTAATCTTAGTTAGATATAAGTATATCTTGATAATTTCTCCTTAGAATATTATCTTTTTATATATTGATCTCCAAATTGATATTGTATCAAATCACTTATTTGATATATATCAATATCAATATAATATAAATAATCTTCTTGTTAACTAATGTATATAGAGGACTTTATATATATATATATATATATATATATATATATATATATATATATATATATATATATATATATATATATATATATATATATATATATATATATATATATATATATAGACCTTTATTGTTGTTAAGACATATGATAATATCATCTTTATTGATAATGATAATGAACTCGATATGAATATTTGATGATCAATTAAGTATGATTATCATTATCAATAATGATAATCATTGTGATATCATTATCAATAATGAATAATCAATATCATAATTTAGATTCATAGTCGATACCATAATCAACATAAAGAGATATCATGTTTTGATTGATACCATAATGTTGGGTATTAAGCACTATATAATGCACTGAGAGGGGGGGTGGGGGTGAAGCAGTGCAATAACCACTTCAACAATTTTAACTAATTCTGATCATCGGTTACAAAAAAAATAGTAAACTAACCATTGCTACATTAAACATTATTGTTGATCACACTCATAAACATAAAACAGTAAATGTAAACCAAACATCACAGCCATTAACACATGTGACAAAATGATTTTGGTATTGTGGAAACCCTTGTAAGAGGGAAAAACCATTGTGGGGATGAAACCCACAATCTTCATTGCTGCAGTTGGAAGGTGCCTTGTGAGAGGCTTACAAAAAACTCTTTATGAGAGTTATTAATCTTGTGAGAGATGTCTAGTATACTATGAGATGTACAATAAAGAGCTTTGAAAGTCTACATCGTGTGAGTATTGAAACCTCACTCTAGAGATTCACCTTGTAAAAGGATTTAATAACTAAGACATGTAAGAGGATTTGACCTACTGCAATTGTGAGAGAACACCAAGTAATTGATTTGTAGTAGCATTCATTTCCTATAAGATCCTTTATGTCCCGTGGCTTCTTACACTTCCATAATATCCATGACTCAAACTTCTCTTTCCAATCTTATCACAATCTCTTGTACCGGTTGTTGATTGATTTTGCAAAAACACTTAGTTTTGCACAAAATTGTCTAACCCTTTGTATCCTTCTTACAGATAATCTTTTATACAATTCCTTACTATTTTTTTTGCTTAAACAACACCATTGATTTTTCCTCTTAAGTGTTTAGCTCTCCTCTTTCTCAATTCACCAATCTCGAGATAGTAATATGTTTTGCTCTTGGAATCAAACTTTCTTTAAGTTATTTTTCACTTTAGGTTCAACCACTTGTAGAATGTTCCAGATCATTGCTAACCTTAGATAAAATCATCCATACATTTAAACCAATAGAATCTTGACAACTTAAATAACTTTCATAACAAACCTCACCTCAAAATTTGTGTTGATTTGTCGTTTAGCAATCAAAGAAATAATGTTCCAAATTTTATTTCAGAATAATGATTACTCGTTCAAGTCCAAATAATACATTAACACTTTAAGAGTCATTCATACAATTCATCTCTAAAATGTTGTATTACATCATCCTGTGAAACCACTCCACATAGTATTGTAATCTTCATATACATTCATCAGTTTTCCATCATGTTGTTGTTCTTCTTGCTTACCGCTTGTGTCACTTAACCAGTTTTAGGTTGTTCCGATTAGATTCTCCATTATCGATCATTTACAATTGTGCTGATAGATTGTTCAGTGTGTTTGACCATTAATGACAACATTTGATCTGACATGTATCATGGTTTGTTGTCTTTCCCAATTAGTTGATCAATGCCAACAATCTACCCCTTTGGCATTGATGACAAACCTTGTCAATTTCAAGATTGTACAAAAAAGTGAAAAAGAAAATGAAAATGGCATAACTCATTGTTCAAAGTAACTCATAACAAAACTTCACCAAAAGATTTTTGTTTCATTAACCGATAGTACTCCATGCACAATATTGTTCTATTCCTTTACTCCCCCTTTCATGATACAAGAAAAATTCATTCAAAATAGGCATAACAGTTTACATTTTCACCATATTGTTCTGTCCATCACATTCTCCCCCTTTTATCATCAAGGACACGGGTGTAAATAAAAAAAATTAGTCCACATTGCATTCAGTCAAATGACTGTACAACTTGTCAATCATACCTATGTAAGTTGTCTTTGTTGTACTCAAAGTAGTATCCCAAGTTGTCCTTAAGTGTGCAAGTGCAATATTGTGACCCATAATAGTGGTTTACAAATCTTCTAATTCATCTAGTGTAGCCATCTTAGGTTGCCCAATCAAGTTCTCAACATTCTTAACAATGACTAACATTGAATCAACAATAGAGGCCAAAAATGAGTTCAAATCAAGTAAAGTGTTCACCTTTTGTTCATGCTCATCCTGAATTTTCTTTAGCTTACCTCCCAACTCTTTGACTTTAGCTGCATAAACTGTAGTACTACTAGAAGTTATATTATACTTCTCAATTGTTTCATCCAATTCCTTCTAAAATTCCTTGGCCTTCTTGTCTATATCACTGGTGAAATCGAATAGCTTTGACACTTTTGTTACTATTCCACCAACAATTTTTAGGTCACCTTTTGGAATCTCAACTTCTTTTTGCAATTTTTCTTTGTCTTTGGCAATCTTTTCCTTTACCTTTTCCATCCTTTTCTTCTCATAGGCATCTTCAGTTATAGACATTGAGACTTTATCCAATAATGATGTATCCTCCAATATTACCTTGACTAACTTATCCAGTTGATCAATGATATTATCATTTTCATCAATATCAGCATCAAGTACTAAGGTGTGCAATATCTCCTTTTCTATTTTAATCACTCTCTCCTTCTTCTTCTTCTCTAGTCTTGCCTTATTCTTCTCAGCTTGTAATTTTAACTTATCTGACAGTGCCAACATTTCCTTAGGACTCAATAGTTTGAAGTCTACCTTTTCTAAGTTCATTTCTTCAATGGCTTCCTCTTCCTTAGACACTTTAGGAATTTATATACTCACTCTTCTCCTCTTCTTCACTGATTCATCAAGCTCCAACTTTCTCTTAACTAGTTTCTCTATTGATGTTGTTGTCTAAACATTGGTAGGGGTTGCCAATAGTATAGCTAATTGTGTAGCAGGAGGGGTAAGTGTAACTCTTGGTGATCTATTTACCTCCTCATAAGGTATTTCCTCAATATCTACCTCATCTTTCTTCTTCTCCTTTGTATTCAAATCTTCTTGCTTCTCTATTTCCTCTAGCTATGTAGGGATTGCCTCAAGAACTTGCTCAATTACTTATGATGGAGCATAAGTGCTAGGCAGAGAGGGTGAACCAAGTGGTTCAAGGATTACTACCTCATCTTGGTCTAATTCCTCTTCTTCTTCCTCAACAAAATGCTCAGGTTCATCAACTTCTTCCTCTTCATCTCCTTCCTCTTAAGCTCTTTTAGATTTATCAATATAATATTTCCAAGATTTAATTGTTTCTTCATGCAAATCCTTTGTTTCTCCTAACATAATCCTTGTGACTCTACTTTTGATAGGGAAAACATCCTTGTGTGCATCTACAAAGGATTTAATTTCACTAACATCTAATCCAGTATCACACTCCATCAATGCTTTCTCTCTTAATTCATTGTCAATATCTAAAGCAGTTTTCCATCTCCCATGTATTATGTTAAACAAATTTTTAGATATATGACCTCCAATTTCTATAGGACCTCTATTGGAATTTTTCATTCTCTTTATAACTGTAGTATCCAATCTTATCTTGATCTCATCACCATGACATAAATCATACTTCCTAGAAACTCTACCTAGTCCTCCAGAAGTTTCAATACCTTGTATAAATTCATTAATGGAAATGCCTTTAGAAGTTTTACCTTCTTCCTTTACCTCTTTCACTTCCTTATCTGAAGGGGTGTCCTCACCATCATCTTTTGATGACTTAACCTTTTGTCTAGTTGATAAAGCTTAGTTTCCTTTAGTTGCTCTTACTAGTGTTCTTCTTGTAGGCATCGATGATGAGGTCTTTGTAGGAGTCCTCTTTCTTGTTGCTTCACCTTTCTCTTATATATTTGATTGAGTTCCTATTGTTGTTTCCTCTACTAGTTGTGCAAATGATGTTGAAGGGGCCTCCAGTGCTTCTTGAGATGTAGAACTTTCTTCTCCAAACTTAGCCTCTAGCCTTGTTATCATTTTCCTTATTTTTCTTTCTATTACTAGCTTCTTAAGTTCAAACTTAATTCTAGAGGTAGCTTCTTAATATGTTCTAAACCCTTTCTCTATTTGATCTATAGGTTTACTTAGCAATAGCTCCGCATGTCTATCAATCTCATCTTCATAAGTTTCATAACCCATTGCAGGTATCCAGAATGTCTGGGGCACAACTGGCTAAAGTATACATGTGCTTGTATCAACTAAGAAACATATTTCATCCTTATACTTTTCAACCATACCAGGTGGTATCCTCCACCTCTTGTGCATTGTATTTTGGAAACTTTTAAAATACCCCCACACATGAGTATCTAACCGGTCTCCCAATTTCTTAATGTAATCAGAGATCTAAGTCACCATAGATCTATCTTCCTTTCATTCAACATGACCTTTCCCAGGGAAGTACTTTTGGAAATAAAATAAAATACATACAAGTAATGACCCATACTTGAATGATTTCTTCTTATCATTTATAATCTTTTCCCTATTAACAACAATTTGACTAGCTAGAAATTCACATAGGTTGTATGGTACATTCCCACTTACCAATTTATATGCAACATGTACTGCTCCATGAGGAATGTTGTTGTATTTGATTGATTGATAAACCTTATAACCAACAACCATCACTGCAAATCTCATTGCATCATTAGGGATATCCATCATAGTCACAACTCTCTTGTCTCTTCAATATTTTGTCAATTCTGTAACTAGTGCTCTAGAAATTTTCCTCAGGGTAGGCATCTCATCGGTAGCGTTGAAACCTACAACTCTTCTAATTACTTCTCTAGTGATCTTGTGGTTCTCATACAACCATAGGATTTGACCGTTAAACCTTCTCAATACATATCTCTTCCATTTTTTGTGAAAACAATAAGGTAAATGAAGTGTGTTCAAAATACCATTGTTCATCAGATGTGCATATTCATTCTTCAAGTTTCCATTTTTACACAACTTTACATATCCGATTTTGATACCTTCTTCTCCAAGTTCCTCCATCTTTTTATGAATAAAAGAACGGATGTCTTCGAACAATAGGGCTCCAGGTGGGATCGATGACAATGCTCCTTCTTTGTCAACCTCAGCTACCTTCATGGGATGCAACTTGAGTTTCAGTTGCGGTTCTTCAACATGTGTAATTAGAATAGGAGTATCAATCTTTTGTGTCATCTTCAACTCTTCTCAACAATCGAAATCGAAAAATTGACTCCAGTCGATCAAATTCTTTACTTCAACTCTTTCTCATCTTATGTAAGGTTTAACACTCTTACTTTCCAAATTTACTTGTTACCCACAAAATTCAAGTAGATGAGAACTCAAATTCAGTTCACACTAGCTCATAAATAGTTCTCGTGAAGGAAACATGTGAAAATGATCTCTTCTCATGTATTTATAATTCCATTGGGGTTTTACCGTCTATTCCAGTTACCAGTACATGTTCAAACGATTAACCATCTTTTCATTTGCTCCACTAGTACAAAAACAACAATATATGACCAAATAAACTACCAAAAATTGTAGATAAATGACCAAATTTGGTCACGTGACCAGTGGTAGTTTATTGCCGGTCATTTATCTCGTGACCAAATTTATGACTAAACTATTTTAGTCATTTATTTGGTCATATATTTAGTCATTTATTTGGTCGTTTATTTGGTCATTTATTTAGTCGTTTATTTGGTCATTTATTTGATCATTTATTTGGTCTTTTATTTGGTCCTTTATTTGGTCATTTATTTGGTCATTTATTTAGTCATTTATTTGGTCATATATTTAATCCTTAATTTAATCATATATTTAGTCATTAATTTAATCATATATTTAATCATATTAGGGCACGATGGAATCGAACCATCATCCTCCTACTTGTAAAGTAGGTGCTCTTCCATTGAGCTAGTACCCTTTAAAGAATAATCATACCATGTATACTAGTACTTTCCACTAAACATGATTTCAAATTTTTCCATCTATAGTTCAAGAGTTTTTTTGTTCATTATGACTTCAAATGGAGGTGACTTCCTTCATGCATTGAGTAGAAAATTCACATGATAGTGAGATGAAAAGGAGGTCTATTCACTATTTTCTATGCTTTATTCAATACTCGAAAGATTCAATCTCTATTATCATATAATGCAACCACTAATAGTTGATAGAAAGGAGTAAAATCACTAAGGTTAATGATATTGATGTATCAGAGACCCATAACACTGATCTATGCAATGAAGATAAAAAAGAAATGAATTTTACTCACTGTCATAATCACTGGAAAGAACACTAGACTACTAATATTCACTGTCATAGTAGTAGGTCATAAAGTTTATAATAGTCACCAAGAGCACCAATATCAAAGCAAAGGCAATATGTGACCATGCACCAATGAAAAGTAGTGATGTTAATGAAAAAATAAAGAACATGAAGGACACAAAATAATAGACATCAGAATAATGATCAAAATGCATCAAAGATACATGGGAAGAATGTAGTCAAGTACAAAGAAATGAGATAAGTAGCAGTGTACAAGAGAATGAGAGGAGATTATCACAATGTCTGGGGATGGTCTTAGTGATACTATCTACCATCAAAGAAAAAAATTGATTCCATATTAAAGATGATCCCATATTTGACCATAGTTACAAATCTCAAATTTTGCCTCAAATGTTGATTGGGCTCTTGACTTCATCTTTGAAAGGACTCATTGCTAAGGCCATATTATGGGTTCTACTCCAAGACATCTCACTTCTCAAACCTTTCCCTTGACCAAAATTTACCTAAGTGTAGCATCTAGGCATTACAATTGACTTACATCCTTGCAACTAAGGACATGACTTGCCTCTGAAACTAACTTCCCCAACCCTCTAAGCTTCGGAGAATGCAGCCACACTAAGACTAAGACCAACAACTACTAACCTAGCAAGAAAAAGAGGGGGTCCCCATTTGCAATAGGGTGATGGTGTGAAAACCTCACAACACATCCCCATCACTATTGCTCTCTCACCTTCACACATCAGTACTTTGGAGATCAATAAGTGTGAGAATTTGTGCATTTTCATCATAAATTTGTAAAAATTAGAAAATAACAATCGGTTTTGGAATATTACAGTAGCTAGCTATAATAACTTTATCTATTAAGCAAACTTATCTGCTACACAGTTTACTATTTTCTTAACTGAAATACTTAGACAATAACAAGGATAGTCAACTACTAGAATTATCATTAAAAAACCTCATGATAGGGAAATAACTATGGAATTTCTAGTCTAGATACAGTATCACTTCACCATCCAGTGTTAGTGAAATTTCACTACTGTTTCTGCAATAACACCATAATTATTATGTCACCAAGGATGTAGAAAAGACACAACTGCACATAAACTTTTTTCTTTTCTAATGACATGGGTTAGAAAAAAAAGTTTTTAAAGAAAAATAATACATGTATCTCACTTTAACATCTGACAAAAAATTGTACACATATTCAGATGGCCTTTGGTAAAGGGAATCTTTTTTTGGTTGTCTTATTTTTTGGGTATTTCAGGTGATTTTTTGCCAAGCTGATGTAATTATCATGATCTTTGAAGTAATAAGATGCGACTCTTTGCAATAGACTTGTCAAAATATAAGCATATTTAAAATATGTAAATCAAAAGACACAGTAGATACCTGTACCCAGATCTGCAATGCATAGCATAAGCAATGGCTACAAGAGATCTACCATCTTGAGGATAGATATGAGCAAAACGTTTTCCCAACCACATAATTCGTCCTTCCCAAGCATCTGATTTTTCCATCCCCATAGCTCCAAAAATCTGATCACTATTATCTTCCACACACATAGTAAATGCTAATTCGAGTGCTTTTTCTGAAAAAAAGTAGGATAGCATAGCCATAGAATGCTGCATGACTTGCAATTGTGCCTGCTTGTCTTTCTATCCTGCATGAAGTGATAACTGAGCCCTTTTCTAAACTGCATGTAAAATTACACTGAATAGATCACACTTGTCATAGTGTAAAACATGACACCTTTTTGTAGTATTATAGAAACACTATAGAATAAAAAGAAAGTAAACCTATTGAGAAGTCTTCTGACAACAAAAAATGGAGAACCAAAGAAAGCACCTCCAAAAGATTGAGCTTCTTGCATGCGATCAAGCAGAAGCTTTAGAAACATATCTTGATATCTAAGTGATTGGGGAGATATGTAAACAAGGACAATAATGGTTCTGGCAAAGCTGCCATTTATGCATGGCTATAGTTCCAAAGTTAGTTACCTGTAAAGGCAAAGAAACCCAAATTCTATCCAACTCTTTTAGCTCAGACATAGTTTTAGAAATTGGTCAATTAAATGGTGTTCTGAACATGCAAGGAATATGGGCTTACCATAACAAATATAACAAGTAGGTGAACCCAACACAAAGGACTCAAAATTTGACAGCTCAGAGTCAAAGGAGTTGAAAATACTTGATTGTAGAAAACTCCACTATTCAAGTAGATAGCAATAGAAAATCAAATGAATTTTCATCAGAACAAATTATAAATACAATATTTAGTTAGGAAAATGCTTCCATAATTTATCCTTTAACATTTATTTCCCTCTAGCCCTCTAGGAGAGTTCAAATCCTTTGCTGAGACATTCCAAACTATAGAATTTCAATTCAGCTTGATCTTTCTACTGAGACACATTAGAATGCATCAAAACAGACTTCAACTTACCCAAACAAAACTGGCCCTCACTGGTTACCATTTTAGCACAAGAAACATAACTTATTGAAAACTGATGAAAGAGGAATTGGATAACAATTTCCAGATGCTACTAAATTCTCGAAGATAAAACCCAGCCAATTACAGCACCTGAGCTACCCTTGGAGGTTTGTCAGCCCAAGTCTTCAGACTAATGTAGAACATAAAAACACTACAGTGATGATGAATGATGATTTCTATTATCTTTTCTAATAGCTCCATTTGGTGTTCAAAGTCTAGATCGTTTGGTATGTTCTACATACAGTTTCAGAAAACTAAAGAAAAGTTTTAAAAATATGAAATTCTCAATTTTACCCAGTAGTTTCAAATAAACAAATACCCAAAGAATTAGCATTTGAACAGAGCACATTTAGCTCAGTTAAAAATTGAAATCTATTTACAGAGTTAAAACTGGCTTTCCATGTTTGGAACATATATAGATCAATTTCTAGCTTTGGGTTTATTTGAAATTTTGTGAAGTTCATATTTCAACATTTATAGCACCAAGTACAATAGCAAATTCTTGTTAATGGTAAATGTTAACTGTCATTCAATATTTTTAGCATTTTCAACTTAACAGTAATATCACTTAAACTTTCAAGCCTTGTGAGCAAGCACCAATATTATGGAGAGGGTATTGCAAATGGAACCAAAAAGTAAAATTAAAATTTGTCAAACATTCTACACAAAGGAGTACAACTTCTAGTACAAATTTTGAGTGGATCTAGAAGAGCTGTCATGAATAGTATGACATTATACCAGAGATGGTCTGAAATATGAATTCATACAAAAAGATGTCAACATACATGGGATGCTATAAGATCTATTACTCGATTTCTTGATGCAAATTGAAAATATAAAGTTGAAAGACTGTGAATTGGTAAAGCTAAAATAATTCTTAAATAGCATTTTCTAATAAGCAGTCCACGTAAAGTCCAAATTAGAATTCAAAAGTTCCAAATGCAGAGATAGTGGAGGGATTATCCAAAAATTGACTTTCAGTCTACATATAGTACTTTCAAAAATTACAATTAATGCCAGATAGATTTTTGGCCTCTATTTTTAGTTTGAAAATTATTAACATAAGAATAGAACAAGAATTAGAACTGACCTGATTAAGCTCCATTTTCACTTGAGGTATATTTGTGGAATCCAGTAGTATTCTCAGATTTAGAACAGTTACAAATTTATGGAAGACTTTAATGAGAAGATCATTTTAGATCTATTTCAGAATTTCAATCAAATTTTCAAAGTTAGAACGTCCACAAATCCATTTCATTTGTGAACCTATCTTAGGGATTTCGGCATTTTTTTTCAGATCCCGACATCAAATGTAGCTCATCAGCAAATCTACTTCATTTGTTGAACCTATATAGGGTTTTTAAATTCAGATTACAAGATTTATTTAAGTAACAGATTTCCTGTCAATAGCAGATTCCTACATTGATAATCATTGAATCAATAATTTTGTCAAATCTTAGGTGCTGAACTTTTTCCAGCTATGACAACACATTTATGATTTTCTCCATCATTATCCTTAAAAAAACAATGTTTTTCTCCATCATGTTTGTGGTACCTGCATGTGAAGACCTCTTGGACATTGCACATATAGCCCACAATTAGGTTTCCATTTCTTTTTTATTAAATAAACTAAAGATTGGTGCTTATTGAATATCATTTCGTGGCTGCTTTCTGGAATTTTTCAAGGCTTCCATAAAAAGTGTGAATTTTAACTTGTAGGATTGACTGCCTTTTCTTTCAGTTCTTCAGTTCATGTCCACTAATGTTAGATGTTGTTGTCTAACCTAACATAGCTTCTTTAACAATTGACACAACACATGGCATGAAAGCTGTTGCTTTTCCTTCACAATGTCTAATGCGAATTCCAGAGATATTCAATTGACAATACTTCAAACTGCCAGTATTTAGATGTATTATAAACAAAGGCAAACTACATTAAAAAAAGCCATATATAGAAAGAGAATTTGTCCATTAAAAAAAATAGAGATATAGGAGCAAAAGTGCTTTTACTATCTGACTATTTTTTGAGAGATGAACAAGCATGCCTTCTTTCCCAATTAAGAAAAATCATCTTCATACAATGATATGCAATGAGAAATAAAAGAAAACATCAATGGAAGATGGAAAGTTCACCTTCCAGTGCTTACTAGGATAGTGCTAGAAAGGATATGTCTTAAGTAGTTAACAAGATTAAATCATGACATTTAAGCAGTTATCTAAGTTCAGACTAAAGCTATTAGATTTCCATAATCCATAATAATGCTACTGTAGTTTCTGGATTCGACTGTGTAAGATTTTTTAACATTGACATTTTAGATCACACTCTGTAATCCATTATCAGGATGTAGTATGCAGTATTATCTCAGAATTTCCAGATCTTAACCCTTTTTCTGTTTTACTTTTTAAAAATCAAATCAAAGTGGCCTTCCAGACAACCAGACCAACAAAGTCAATCTACACAATGTGCAATGCTCATCCTTAGTAGTTTTCCCAGAAATAACAAAGTAAGGTCTTTATCCAGATTTGCATAAATCTTCAAAACTTAAGGGGTATGTATATGGGTAATGTGTAGTGGTTATCTTATTCTAGTGTAACTTTCCTTTAAAATCAATATTGAATATATGTCGCAACCAACAATCTGAATCTGAACCCCTAATGACTATGTTCGAATTTGTTTTTGTCTTATGTTTGTTCACATATTTAAGCAGGGAACTTTCTAGGTTATGAGGCATCTTTGCATAAACCTTCTAAACTTCTAATGACTGTTGCTTTCTATGTTGTCAGGAGCCTTTGCATTAATCTTCTAAACTTTTTACTTAGCATCACAACCAACAATTTGAACCTGAACCTTCAACCACCATGGCTGTATTATGTTAAGTTTTTTGACATATTTAAATAGATAACCTTCTAGATTGTGAGACATCTTTGCATAAATCTTCTGAACTTTTGATGAGCATGTGTAATGGCTTGTAGGTAGCATGTTGATTTCCCACTCCTCTTCCTCCACTAACACAATCTTTGGTCCCTATTTCTCCTGTAGATTTAATGATGATGTAGCTTCAGTATCAGACTAAAGTATTTTTGCTCAACTATACTTTTGTTTCATAATGTTGTGTTGAAGTTGTGCACAAAAAACAAATGGGGTGCTTCAAGGGAAATGCACAATGTTACTAGACTCATCCACATAATTCTGACATCTGAAACACATCAACATAGCCAAATGAGGCTGATGTCTATTCTCCAAGCCCAAAATCTGTTGAATAAACACTACTTCCATCTCTTGCTCATCTTTCTCCTTTAGTTCCTGATCTGAGAAATATGCAGATTGTGAACAGACTAATAGTTCATTCCTAGTTTTATTTTGATCGATTCCTCAGTGTCAGACACTTTTCTGCACGTTCACCCTGCCACAGACATCCATGTTTTCATTAAGGAAAACATGTGTGAGCCACAACACCAAAAAAAAAGAGAGGATTTATCAGAGTTAATGTTTTGAGACACCCTTACCTTCCTCCTAAGACTCTATTCCACCTCTCTAGATCCTATCCAAACATACCATGCTCCTTCCATCCATTAAACACAATCTTGGAAACAAATACTCAAAATATACCTTCTTGCTGTCTCCTGGATAGACCCGCACACATAGGCGTATAACTTTTGATGCAGATAAAAAATCCTCAATCTCTCCAGTGAGGATGGCCATAATTAGGTTCTTAAAAACATATTAAATAATTAGCATGATCCAACGGTTCAAATGAAAGTTAGGCCCCCCGCATCAGAGTGCATTTTTCTGCAATAGTTATTCCTTCAACTGACTGTCATTCAGTGATCTTCAAACACAACTTCCTATATCCCTGCATTAGATTAGTATAAGACAAGGATTATATGATACATGTTTATGCTCTCCCACCAAATACAGGAACCACAGAGGGTGGGAGAGTTATCTCATTCAGAAAACTTCAAAACAAAAATAGGCTGACTGTGTCTAACCAGTCACTAGTTTGAGTACACCAGTCCAGTATTCTCCAACTACAACATGATGGAGTATTGAAAAGAATGTAAGAAAAAGTTAATAACAACTAATTCAATGCCCTACTACATTCTTAACCCAAGATCATACTTCAAACTAAAATTGCAACACGTTGTTTCTGACTGTACCGTGAGACAGAGAAAGGATTTGCAGAGAATAGTTTAGTTTTATTGATTTAAAACTTCTCTACAATGCTTTGTCAAGTATCCACCATCCCTCCATACTTCCTACTCATGCCTACTACTCCTCTATAAAGCCTTACAAGGCTAGAGATCCTCTACCCATCCGTAACAGTCAGTTACATGACTGTTACCAGTTGGTTACAATTAGAAATTATTGAGGATTTGTTGTCTAGTTGACACTAAAGTGTCAACTTCGACAACTTATAATCATTTATGCCTTTATTACCTCACACTAACCTTTTTAAAGGTTTATTTATCCGAAGGGTGTAGGCATGCCAACATCCATGCTTAGAAATTCTGATATGTCCTGCCCAGGAGTAAACCCCATGATGAGAACGAACATGATTGTGGAGAACACAAACTGTATAAAACATTGGAGGCACAGGGGAAGTATAGGACCATCCACCACATTAGTAGTTTTTGCTCCAGTGCAAGAATACTTGGCTTCCATCAAAAGCCCTCGAAAAGCATATCCCTACAAATAGAAAAGGGAAAAGCAACCACAAACCCACCATCCTGCAAATGAAGAGAGCACCATAGATGCATCTCAAGGATGATTGTTTCACAGGAAACACCTCTGTGATACAGGGGAGAAACATCTAGTCCCGATCCCACCATTCCGAGGAATATCCTCATTCATGAGGTCTTGGGGAGGAACTGGGAATGAGAATCAGGGTCATGATAGATAATTCCAAAATACTTTTCAAAGATGTGTGAAAAAAATACTAATAGAATACACAAGTTTGCAACAGATCTTTACTCTATCACAAGTCCAAAATAGTTCAATTGAGACAAATGAGGAAAATTGTTGTCCCTATCTAAGTAGGCCTAGGTTCTTAGCCTGTAACATAATGACACTTGATACAGATAGTCTAAAAAAATTATGCATTCATCATTAATATTAAATTATTAATTTACATGGAAATAAAAGTCAAAAAATCACTGGATTTAAAAAATGATGTAGATTCCAATTTAGACTACAGTGTCAAGATATAGAGATCTAACACTCTTAGAGTGGACTGCCAAAGCTTTTTATAAAGCAGTGCTTATCCTTGTTGGACCTTCAATAATTTCAAAGCTATGCTCCCCATCATTTATTGGTTCTATTCATATTATTCTAGTACAACGTCATAGAAACAAATATCTTCTCAAGAATTCCTGGGCATACAAAAGATGAATATATTTTCAATTTTTAGAAGAATTATCAAGAAAAAACTGGAAAAATATCAAGAACCCCAAAAATGTGGCAATTTTTTTTACATTTAGAATTTTAAAGCCATCCTAATTGCATATGCATAGAGAATATGAGACTGAAGGGAAACAAGAGAATGATACTTAAAGTAAAAGACAGTATACACCATGAATTTTGAAATTATATGAAGTTTTCTCATTAATTTTGAGATTGCTGATTGCAGATAATTATAATACAAATATCTTTAAAAATGTTAATAAATAACTCTGACAGAAAGATAATGAACTCTTAATGCGATAAAATACAAATAAATTATAAGGTAACCTATCAATCATACCATTCTCCTCAACTATCAAGTCCAAGAGACTAATCTATACACAAAATAGTAACTACAATTGACAACAACAGTCTACCTAACCTCTTCAAAATATCTCTTAATTTGACAGTAGCAATGATCATGCCCGGCATTTCATGACAGCAATGTCTTGTCTTAGCAATATTTTATAATTATCATTCTGATCAACAATATTTCCTATAATGTTGACAACAGTAATGACACCCGTATTAATTCAACCCAGTACTAACAATGATTCAGATCCAATAATGACAGAATGCTACTGATCAGTGATCATAGTTATGTCAAAAGACAATAATGATGTCAACAATCTCAACTGGTAAAAAATTATTATCAAATTACTCATTTTGCAGTTTGCCAATGTCTTTCGAGGCTTGGACATGAATTGGAAAAGTTAACTCATTGCAAGACACATGTCTAATCTAGTGGTATTAAGATAAGTCAAAAATACATACAGAGTGATGATAGATGCACTCAATAACTATTGTGGAAAATCAGTGTAAGTTAGAGTGTTTAATCTTAAATTCAATAGGCATAGATATTGGACTATGTTTTGTCATCCTAAACTTTTCTACAAGTGAACATATCATATTTCTGGAAATAACTATGCAAAATAAAATGACAATTATTTTTTCAAATATACTTTTTGGCTCATTATATGGATTGTGGAAAAATCATGGCTCTTGTAGAAGTGGCTTTTGCATCATTCTTGAGATTGTTTTGAGTCAAATGTGTCTCCATTGTTAGATCTAAAAGCCTTTATTTTATTACTTGTGTGTTTCTCCACCAAGCCTTTGCATGCAACAAAATGAGAAAAATATATTGACTGAATTTTCAAAAAATAGACCACATCATCAACCAACAGAAATATTTTTCCATAGATACAAAAGGCCTCTTCACTGACCGTTAGAAGCCAACAAGTACCAAATCGAAGAATCCAGTGGCATGCAAGCTTTCTTAACTCCTTATTTTCTTACTATGTCTGTACTAACTGTTTTATCTCATTCGTATCAAAATGGTCATGTATGTTCGTGAAAAAAACCTAAATTGACTGTAATGTCTTTTTCTAGGCATCTGTTGCCTGATTTGGATTCCAACTTATTCTTAGGGACTATAAATATTGAATTTATTACCTATAGCATGAAGTTGTGTATGAAATAGTGGCATTGGAGCAGAATAAAACTATAGTGAATCTTTCATACATAATAAGTTTAATCCATAAAAAGAAAAGTAAAATACAGGCGTGACTACATTAGGGCCAACAAACCCTACCTTTTCTCTTTGAAAACTTGTTGCCATTTGTGTTTAGTAATTGATCCCGTTCTCACATTTCTTTAAGCTACCCTTGACTAGTCCTCTTGAACTGATACAATGTTGTTACGCCACAAATCTCTTCTATGTTCATAGATCACTGACTTAATCAGCGATATCAACTCCCCTGTGTGCCCACCGAATATTCACATTGTGTCTATATTCACCATGCTATTTTCTTCCATGTCCACGAGCAGATCTAGGGTTCAAAGTTTTCACCTCAACGTTGACTGCGGGTTTAGCTCTGTGGGATTAAAGAAAGTATTCTAATTTAACTTTCCCTCCAAATATGAAAATGCAACTCGAATAATTTATCAATGTGAAAAATACAAACTCACCTGAATATTTTTTCTTAATTTTTTATTTAAGAAAATTTAAAAAGTGTTAATTTTTAATTTAAAATAATAAAAACAATATTTTAAGTTTTTTAGATAAAGTATTGAATAAATGTCTTTAGTTTTTTCAGTTTTTATCTTAAACAAATGTCTTTAAGTATTCTCTTATGTAGTGGTGGATAAAAGTAGACATTCTAAGAGAAACTATCGTAAATTAATCTTCATTTGCTTAATATAATCTTGCAAGGAATATATAAGAAAGGGTAAAGTATTAATTCTATGGAAATTCGTCTATGCAATATATTGGTTCTTGGAAGATGTGAGCACACTAGATTATATTATCCTACTTACATTACTAAAACATTTACCTACTATCGTACACTTTTCTAATGTCTTTTTGAATTAGTAGATTTATTTCTTTTTGCATCTCGTTTAATATGAGGTGATAAATTTTTAAAGAGCTTGTTAGTGATAGAAAGTTAATAAAAAAATTCAAAAAAATTTAAATTAGTAATTAATTATATCTAGTTAACACTACAAAATAATTCAACTCAAATTAATTTAATAAACATCATCTAAAGAATTAATAAAATCATACTAATCAAAATATTGCATAATGACAAAACAAAAACATACTACACACTCAGTCAAATAATATATGAAAATACAAAAATTATAAAGGTTAGTCTAAGAGAGTCGTGACAAATAGAAAAGACAAATGTAAGTCCTAGGTAAATTTATGAAAGAATTGCATTTGTGCCAAAGGAAACCCAAAAGAGAAATAACAAATTGAACAAAAAATTTGAAATTTCAAACTAGAAAGGAACAAATTATGACATGGAATGATAGCTCAATACCATATGCACTTCAAAATCTAAGGAAAAAAAATCAAATCAAAGCTACGCAATTTTAGTTGTTAATTGAAGTACCCTGTAGAGATTTAAATGCTTCCCCTCTTGATAGCTACCACAATATAATAAACAATCTACTACCACAAATAACACTTTAAAAAACCTTGATAATGTCTATGAATTATATGCACCTGATCTATATAAATTCTAATTGCAAAACGCTTAGATGAATTTTAAATATAGTTATCATTTAGAGATATTGGCAAATAGTGGGTGGAATAATGTTCACACAATAAGTCTATTGGTGAATGCACATTATTCGTGAAATGTAACTTCTAAGAATATAAGTATATGATATTATCAAATGTTAATGTGTAAAGGAGTATTAATCATTCATTTAGTCATTTTTATTAGGGTAACTAATTATTTAGTCATTTTAGTTGTGATTTTACCCGATGACCAAATTGGTCATTTATTTAGTCATTTACATTTGTAGAACATGATAAGTTTAGTCACGTGACTAAAATTTTTAGTCACCTGACTAAAAAAATGGTAGAATATGATCAATTTTAGTCATGTGACTAAAATTTTTAGTCACGTGACTAAAAGTTTTAGTCACCTGGTCATTTATTTCCCAGATTCTACTAGTGCTCATTAAATACATAATTATATCATTCGATTCTCTTCCAACAGTAATATTTTACAACGGTTGAAATTTTTTCATAATACCGTTAATGATAGGTATAGTGACATCACCTTGCATCTTAGTATGCTAATTTGGATTACTTACTAATAATTTTTAGGGGACCGATGGATATGACATTTGTATTGTTCCCCTAAAGTCAATTTCTTGACCTAGTTAGATGATGACTGAACTCAATACTTGATGGTTGAGATTCTAATTCAAATGAACTTAATCCTCCTTTCTTAATCCAAATTCTCTTTATATCTCTTCTTACTTCTTCAACATTTACAATCCTCTTTCCTTCATTTTGTGGTGACGGGTTCACTAGACTATTTCTGCAATCTCTTGGTAGATGATGTTGGCAAGCTGGCTATACTAATGTATATGAATTAATATAGTGTTGTCATTATGGCAACAAAGTCATATAATAGTTTGGAGTCAGCGCACTTGATGAGAAGATCAGAAATCGGTTAAGTGTTGAAGACTAGACAGTGTACAGAGTTTCTGCAGCTCAGAGCATCAGCGCACGTGCGTACGGAAAAATTATGGTGCACCCCGAAAGTTAAGTTGTTTGGACTATATTCATGCTTAGTCTATGAGTGCATGATTAGATAGGCAAGTATGAGAAAGATACAGGCAGTTGAAGTTGCACAACCACTGTGTGCCAGTGAAGAACAGAGTAAGTAGTTGATTGTTATCATTTTGAGTTGCAACTATATTCTAATGATGTAAAGGCTATGTGCCTATTGTATTTAGATTTTCGACATGTATATATGTTTGATTGTAAACATGCTTAAGCCAATTCATTTGGAAGCATTGTATGTAATAGGTTTAAGGGTTGACCTAGTTGTTTATTTTGTATGCGCATATAAATATAAGATGCACCTATTGTAATTAGCATGAAAGTTGATATAGAGTTGTGATAAGAAAAGAAGAAGAGTGCAAAGAGTCTATAAGATGTATTAGAGCTTTGCAAGAGGTCAAAAGCATCAGTGCATCAAAGGAACTGATCTGACAAGCAGTGTCACAATGACAATTCATCCAGCAAATATAGTGTGTATCTGAGATTAGAAGGTTGTAGCCTTCACCACTTGAGCAGTGAGCTCTAGGACAGTGCGTCCACTCCTCTAACAGGGACTATTTTAAAAGACTCCTAACAGGGTCCGACCCTTAACAAGGTCTACTGTACTTAATGCACTATAAAGCAACTCCTAACAGGGTTAAGGATCTTCTAACAAGGATTACAAAACACTAGTACAAAATATTAGTGGGTGTTAATTCCCACCAGGGTTTTTACCTATTTGGGTTTCCCCGTAACCATATTGGTGTCATGTGTTGATTTCATGTTTCATGTTTATGTGGATGTTTATTTCAGTACTTAAGCATTTAAGTTTAGTTCAAAGATTAAAGTTAAAAGATAAAATACTGTGAACACTGATTCACCCCCCCCCCCTCTCAGTGTTCCCATTCCTAACAATTGTTATCAAAGCTCTAGTCCTCAGCAAATAAGTTTAACCACTTGAGGAGATCATGGACAAAGAAGAAATGAAACATCTGAAAAGAAATCTGGAAGCTGCTCTTGAAGACCTAGACAAATCTGAAAGATAAATTGAAGAACTAAAAGAAAAAGTCAGTAATGCTCAATTAGTTATCAAAAAGCTAAGATGGGATTTGAAAGAATGTTCCACCAGTGAAATGGGGATAATGGTCAAGAAGATGAATGAAGAAAATGCATCCTTAAAAGATCAACTTGAAGAATTTGATGATAAATTGATTAACAATCAGGAAGTCTATAATGAACAAGTCAAAGATAACCTTCAACTCAATGAGGAATTAAGGCAAGCAAACATGGAAATCTTGGAGCTAAGGAACAACAAAGAAATCTTGGAGTCTGAATTAAAAGAAGCAAAGAATCACATTGACAAATTACACACAAGTTTTGATCTGATAGAATCTTAGTTATATGCAAGAAGAGCTAAAGGAGATACTAGCTGCATCAGATACAATGAAGCACAGAATCAGATTAACAACATGCGTGCAAGAAAGAATGCACTAGAAGACTATTGATACTAATAAGATTGAAGATCAAACCAAAGATAATGGTGAACCACATAAGAATGAGCGCAAGCCAGTAAACTGCACTTGTTTTTCATGTAACAAGCATGGACACATAGCGAGGAACTATACAGAGGTAAGACCTTTTAATGGTTACTGTTATTCATGCAATAAATTTGGTCATAGAGCTATGAATTGCAAGACTAGTAAAAGGAACAGGATTCAACATGATCAGAGAAATCAAAATCAGACAAATATAAGGAGTTCTCAAAATGTTACATGTCAGATATGTAACTATAATGGTCACTCAGCTAGACAATGTAAAATGGTGACTTGTGTCAATGCGCTGAGGAATATAAGGCCTCCAATCTTTTGTCACTCTTGTAACAAGGTTGGACATATCTCAAAGTTCTATAGATCAAGGACGCAAGGTCAGGAAAGCTCTAAAAAGACCAAAGAACTAGTATTGGATCCTAAAGGAGAAGTTAATTTTGTGAAAGCCTTAGATGATGTGAGCTTGATTTGGTCAAAAGGAAAGAAGGAAAAAGTTGATGAGCATGTATTGGATGCATCCACAGTGGACGCACCCTCTACATCTAGATGAATGGCCCTCAAGTTCATAGGGGGAGCTAATTTAGCTTTACCCCTGCATGGCTAGTATGCTCACTCTCTGAGTATGCACCTTTGAACTTAAGCTTTTGGAGAATAAAGGAACCTTCGTGTAAGAGCGCACATACTGATTGTTCGCAGAACAAAAGTTGGAAATTTTTAAGTGATAGCCTAGTTTACGTGGCAAGCATTAATGGCAGAATTTTCACTTTAAGTACATAGAAAGCCTTTTGATTACTCATTGCATTCAAATTCAGAGTGATTGGAGAGCAGGAAAAGCTTTAGAAGTTATTGTGAATACTTGCAGATTGATCCATCAGTGATTAGCAGTACATTTGATCGGTTGCAGAAACCCTAGTTCATCGTGCTGATTCAGAAGTCTTCAGATTATCTTAGAGAACATTTGGAAAGTGATAAATCAAGTAAGTGATGGCCACTCCCATAGTATTTGATGTTGCAGAAAAGAAAAGATATGTGTTCAAGAAGCATCCATTTAAGTTTACCCTAGATGATTTAGAGGGAGCATTCTCCCGCACGCCTATGTGCGTTATGCATGTCGAAGACATTAGGGCATGCATTTACTATAAGAAGGAACCAGTAGGATTGGATAGATTAAGGGCACACATGGAAACCATGTTAAAACCAGACAAAACCTTCTTGGATGAATATGCGAAGTGGAATGATCACCCTATAGTGGAGTATGCTACGACATATGAGCTCTATGAGACAAAATGGATTAAAATACTTCTGAGCAGAATTCATGATGACCTATTTTGGATAGGTGATGTGCCAGTAGGAATCACTAGTGACCTAATATATGAGATGACAGGCCTATCTAAGACTGACGCCATCCTTCCTGCGGGCAAGGATGTCAGAAAAATCATTGAGCAAACATGTAAGTCAAGGAGTGATAGGCGCGGGATGACAATTGAGCTTATTGAGCAAGCTGACATCAAATTGATGTCCATGATACTTGGATACAGGTTTCAACACACCAACAAGGTGAATAGTGTGTCTGCGGCCACAATTCTAGTAGCCATTAGACTTGTGAAGGAAGATGGAGAGTTCAATTTATGTGAGATCTTGTGCTCATAGTTGATTGATAAAATCAAGGCAATCAAGCATGATAAGACCAAGATATTCAGGTTTGGTTCTTTGATCATTTAGATGTACCTTCATATAGTTGGGAAAGTATTAGATTTGTATTTGGACAAGTCCATTCCAACCATGCCTCAGATATCTTACAAGGCATCCACTGAGAGTTCATTGAGAGATTACATAACATTGGAGTTGAAGACCTTTAGGGCCAAGATGCAAATGAGGTACAAAATTCCAGAAAACATTGTTGGGAAATACAAGGATACTATCTGTTTCATGGTTGGAATAGATACAACATGTATGGAGGCAGTTGTACCTAGAACAAAGTGGATTCATCCACTTGGATATGAAGTAGATGAACCAGTTTTAGAAGTATATGCTCAAGTATTGCTTTCAGCTCCTACTGACTCTAATGAGCCAAGGTGGGGAACTTATGAGGAAAAGACAAGAGAGATAGATGCTAAAATTAACAGCGCTGCAACAAAAAGAAATGTTGCTAAAGTCACCTCAGAGATCCTGAGAATACATGGAGTGTCTCAAGAAGATCTAGACAAAGCAAAAGAACAAAAGATTTCTTTGGAATTAAAGAGCATAGATGCAACAAAGGTAGAATCACATGATCCCAAGTTGAAGAAGGTAAAGATAGAGAAATCTGATGAACATAAGGATAAAATTGTTGATACTCCTTTTGCACCCAAGGAAACCATTGACCTTACTGCTCCTCCAGAGTATAAGGCAATGCCAAAGGGGAAGAAAGAGGTTGGCACCAGTCATCCATCCTCACAAGCTCCAAGAAACAGAAGGAACTCACAAGCACCTCCTGAAGTAAGTTTCAAACCTAGTCTCAGTGTGCTAAGTGAAAGAATAATTGATGAGGGAAAAATTGATCAAGTATGGAAGTTCTATGAAAAATATAGCGAAATAGACAAATCTGAGATACATGGTATGATAGTCAAACACATGCTGAAGTTCAAGAAGATAGTCTTGGAACTTAAGACTATGATCCCTGACAATGTGTGGAACATCCTAGAATTCCAAAAGAGACAGGCTATTGAAGAAGATCTACGGATAAGGGAGAAGATCTTAGATGAAACCCTTCTTGTATGCGAGCTAGAAGAGAAGAAGTTACTGTTAGATCTGGTGAAGCCTCACCTCGGGACCAAGACAAGAACATTGAATATAATGGATAAAAACTATGAATTAGTTTCCAAAGAAATAGAGAAAGCCTTCGAGAAGGTCTTTATGAACAAACACATGTATCCACCTACTGTGCCCAAAGCACAAGTATCCATAAAGGAAGTCAAGGTGGCAGAGCCCACTAATGCATTAGTAATAGGTCCTCAGGATTCAATGCCTACAATAGAAACACAAACAGAGTTAGATAAGTCTGCACCCATGACAAAGTCACTAAAGGATAACACCTTTATCATTGACAATGTAGAGATAGCCATGGAGACCATTGACACAGAATTGGATAAGTTTGAAGAGGCATTTGTTAGCACTCAAGAGGTAGAAAACTTATGCAGTAACACTCCTCCTAGTCATCAAGAAGAAGTAATGATTGAAGATATAATAGATGAAAAAGGAGAAGAAAAGATGGAAGAAAAAGAAAAAATAGAAAAAGAAGAAGAAAAGAAAGAAACAGAAAAAGAAGAAGAGAGTAATGAAACATCAGTTGAACTAGTCAAAGTAAAACAAGAAGTGATGGATAGCACTCCCATTAATCCATCACCCTCTGCATTGTTGTCAAGTTTGACACCTGACACAACCAGTTTGGACTCTTGGGGAGAAGAAGATCTGATAAAATTCAGTTTCCTAGCCATGGAAAAGGCCAAAGAAAAACAAGTGATGAGGAATCCCCTCCTGGTAGAATCAGTAAACATTTTGAACAATTTGTTGCCAGAGGACAAGAAAGTGTCAAAGATACACTCTGTTGATGATGTGAGTACAATCATCTCACAATTCAAAAGTAATTTCTCAAGCCTTGAAGATTCTGCATCCCTAGTTGCAGAAGACAAGTACCTAAAAAAGAGGTTGAGTGAACTAATGAGCAACTTTGCACTTGACCTAAGCTCACTCAAGACTAGTCAAGCATCCTTAAAAGAGTTAGCAGATCAAGGAAGAAGTATCATTGCAGAATGCATGGATCAGGATAAGCTTACTGATGCCCATTTCAATAAAATAAAAGAAGCAGAAGCTATGATTGAGAAAGTCAAGAGTTAAGTGAAAGACACATCCACAGATGTAAACATGTGTAATAATTTTTACCAAGGGAAAATAGATAAGATTGAGAAGGCAGAAAAAGAAATGTCAAAGATCAAGGCAAGGCAAACACAGCTCAGGAATGCTCTTGTGCCCTCATTAGATATACTCAATTAGAACATCAAGGACATAGGCGCCACAATGGTAACATATGATCATGGTCCTAGCACTGACTTGGAGAAGATACAATATGCACTATGCACCCATCTCTAGATAGTAAACTCTTTGATCACATTTTGGAAGGAGATCCAAAACGTAAAGATAGCATATCCAGATGTTTTCCCTCAGTGAGTATGTGTAAATATAGTTTTTGAAACACCTTTGTCATTAATGTCAAAGGGGGAGTTGTGTATATAAAATGGATCATAATATGTATAGGGAGATATAAGTGTATGTATAGAAGACAAAAAGTTTTTTGTATTAAGGTCAGTTAGCAACTTGGCCATATTCCTTTGTTTCCATCAATGACAAAGGGGGAGATTGTTGGAAAGTTGGCTATACTGATGTATATGAATTAATATAGTGTTGTCATTATGGAAACAAAGTCATATAGTAGTTTGGAGTCAGCGCACTTGATGAGAAGATTAGAAATCGGTTAAGTGTTGAAGACTAGACAGTGTACAGAGTTCCTACAACTTAGAGCATCAGTGTACGTGTGTACAAAATAATTATGGTGTGCACCCTAGAATTTAAGTTTTTTGGACTATATTCATGCTTAGTCTATGAGCGCATGATTAGATATACAAGTATGAGAAAGATACAGGCAGTTGAAGTTGCACAACCAGTGTGTGCCAGTGAAGTACAGAGTAAGAAGCTAACCATTATCATTTTGAGTTGCAACTATATTCTAATGATGTAAAGGCTATGCGCCTATTGTATTTAGGTTTCTAACATGTATATATGTTTGATTGTAAACACGCTTAAGACAATTCATTTGGAAGCGTTGTATGTAATAGGTTTAAGGGCCGACCTAGTTGTTTATTTTGTATGCGCATATAAATATAAGATGCACCTATTGTAATTAGCATGAAAGTTGATATAGAGTTGTGATAAGAAAAGAAGAAGAGTGTGAAGACTCTATAAGATGTATTAGAGCTTTGCAAGAGGTCAAAAGCATCATCGCATCAAAGGAACTAATCTGACAAGCAGTGTCACAATGACAGTTCATCCAGCAGCTATAGTGTGTATCTGAGATCAGAAGGTTGTAGCCTTCACCACTTGAGTAGTGAGCTCTAGGATAGTGCATCCACTCCCCTAATAGGGACTATTGTAAAAGACTCCTAATAGGGTCCGACCCTTAACAAGGTCTACTGCACTTAATGCATTGTAAAGTAACTCCTAACGGGGTTAAGGATCTTCTAACAAGGATCGCAAAACACTAGTATAGAATATTAGTGGGTGTCAATTCCGACCGGGGTTTTTACCTATTTGGGTTTCCCTGTAACCATATTGGTGTTATGTGTTGATTTCATATTTCATGTTTATGTGGATGTTTATTTCAGTACTTAAGCATTTAAGTTCAGTTTAAAGATTAAAGTTAAAAGATAAAATACAGTGAACACTGATTCACCCCCCCTCTCAGTGTTCCCATTCCTAACAGATGACCCATTCTAGTATTGCATACATAACAGATCATGTTAGTTGGTCTACATGGTCCATAGTAATCTCTCAAGTTCATTCTTCTACAATTTGTTACAATATGTCCATGAATTCCATAGCTTGCACAAATTACACCAAATTATTGTTCTCCACCATAAATATTCATCGGTGGCTTAGATGACCCAAAATTGTTCAATGCTGACCTACACTTTGTTTCTTTGTGTCCATACTTATGTCAATTGTAGCAATATCCATAAAATATTGCTTTGTACTTAACATTAGGACTACATTCATTTTCTCTATGTCCAAATTGATTAAAGTTATAACAATATCCATTAAAAGATTGAGTTTTAGGACTTACCGATCGGTGTCTGCAAACATTTGATGTGTGTCCTGGCTTTCCTTAGTTGTAGCATGTAGGATTTGATGTTTTTCTTCCTTGACTACTAACAAGTGACTTGGATTCTTCTTGTTTCTCCTTGTTCTTAGATGGTTCTCCTATTTCATGTGCACTCCCTCCAATGTCCCAATCCGATTGTGTCATCAGGTTTCCTTTGATGATTGAGTTGTTCAAGGATCTTCAAGGTACTATCATGTCCTCTCTTAAGATGTTCATGTGCCTCTCTTTCTTTCTTAAGTTGTTCTTGTTCTTGCTTCAATTCATTCTTTATCATTTCATTTTCATCTCTCAATTTTGCATTCACTTCTCTCAGGGTTTCATTCTCAATGATAACCTCCTCATTTTCTTCATGTGCATCATGCAAATGTTGATGCATTATAGTATTCTCTTTGTTGGTATGATACCATTCTTCTTCCTTCACTTTCACTTCCTCTTCAAGTTCTTTCTTTGAATCTTCTGCAACTCTCTTTTGTTCAAGATATTCACACATAGATACTGATTATCCTTCAAATTCATACATTTGATAGTTCTTTTGCCAATTTTGTATTTTTCTTCATGACTTCATCGAGGGATTCTTGTGCTTCATTAGACATACTTCCATCTGACAGTTGGTCACAATAGTCTTGTGTATCTCTTAACCTTTCAATTAACTACTTTCTTATAGAAAGGGATTTCCTTAACTTCTCTTTCAATTATTCAATTACTTTCTTAGGAGTTTTTCCTATTTCCATAGTGCTCAACTCAGGACCTTCTACTCAAGTTGTTAGAATTACCTTTAGAGTACCAATGCTTTGATACCAATTGTTGGGTATTAAGTACTATATAATGCAATGAGATGGGGGGGGGAATCGATGCAGTAACCACTTCAACAATTTCAACCAATTCTGATCACCGGTTATAAACAAAATAGTAAACTAACCATTGCTACATTACCATTATTGATGATCACACTCATAAACATAAAATAATAAATGTAAACCAAACATCACAACCATTAACACATGTAACCCAATGATTTTTTTATCGTGGAAACCCTTACCCTTGTAAGAGGGAAAAACCATGGTGGGAATGAAACCCACAATCTTCACTACTGCAGTTAGAAGGTGCCCTATGAAAGGCTCACAAAAAACTCTTTCTGAGATTCATTCATCTTGTGAGAGATATATAGTATACTATGAGATGTACAATAAATATCTTTAAAATTCTACCTCATGTGAGGATCAAAACCTCAGTCTAGAGATTCACCTTGTAAAAGGATTTAATAACTAAGACCTATAAGAGTCTACTTGGTAAGAGGATTTAACCTACTGCAATTATGAGAGAACAACAAGTAACTGATATGTAGTAGCGCTTCTTTCCTATAAGATCCTTTATGTCCCATGGCTTCTTACACTTCCATAATATCTATGACTCAAACCTCTCCTTCCAATCTTATCACAATCTCTTGTATTGGTCGCTGATTGATCTTGCAAAAATACTTATTTTTCCACAAAACTGTCTAACCCTTTGTATCCTTTTTAAAGGTAATCTTTTATATGATTCCTTACTATTTTTTTCACTTAAACAACACCGTTGATTTTTCCTCTTAAGTTTTTAGCTCTCTTCTCTCTCAATTCACCAATCTCGAGACAATAATATGTTTTGCTCTTGGAATTGAAACTTGCTTTAAGTTATTTTTCACTTTAGGTTCAACTACTTGTAGAATGTTCTAGATCATTTCTAACCTTAGATAAAATCATCCATACATTTAAACCAATAGAATCTTGACAACTTAAATAACTTTCATAACAAACCTCACCTCAACATTTGTGCCGATTTATCATTTAGCGATCAAAGAAATAATGTTCCAAAGTTTATTCCAAAATACTGATTAATCATTCAAATCCAAATAATACATTAACATTTTAAGAGTCAGTCATACAATTCATCTCTAAAATGTTGTATTACATCATCCTTTGAAACTACTCCACATAATATTTTAATCTTCATATACATTCATTAATTTTTCATCATGTTGATGTTCTTCCTGCTTACAAGTCGTGTCACTTAACTAGTTTTAGGTTGTTCTAATTAGATTCTCCATTATCAACCATTTACAATTGTGTTGATAGATTGTTTAGTGTGTTTGACCATCAATGACAATATTTGATCATACATGTATCATGGTTTTTTGTCTTTTCTAGTTACTTGATCAATGCCAACACATGATTGATACTATTATCAACTCAATGATTTTCATTAAGTTGATATAGTTATGAACTTTATTAACAATTAAATTTGATAACAATATCAACTATATCATTGATATTACTCATATTAGTTATCAATAATGATATCTATAGAATGTATCTTAATAAGATCATCAAATGTATAATGATAATGTAAATAACGTATAATTACCATTTTATCTAAAAAAGGAGATATATCAAATACTTAGGTTAGAATAATTTGACCAAAGCTACAAACATTAACACCAATCCTGTTAGGACTCTTTTGTATTAATGTTTTCCTTTATGCATAATAAATATCCTCCTAGATTTGAGGAATCAATACCAGGTTGTTGGAAGGTTAGAGTTATTAGGCTCAAACATATATGAGTATGTTGTAAATTGAAGAAATGTTCTTTGATATATTTTTTATTAGTTAAGTACAACACTACTATAATAGACTGATGATGAATGCATGAATACACGATCTATTGATTTAGTTTGTCTACTACATTATGTATTTGAGATTGTTACTGAAGGGGGCACACTTGAGGTAACATATCTCCACTCTCTGGTTTTGTGTCCTTAGTTAGATGTTGATTTTTTAATCACGATTAAATTAGCTATATAATGTTATTCTTATTATTGTGATAGCCTCTTATAGCATTGACTATTTCTTAACTAGTTCAGGTTTAGTATAATTTTGAATTTCTTCTAAGTTAGCTAAGATTTACTGTATTAATTCGTTGTCATTTTTATTACCTTAGATTGATTAGTTTCTATATTTTACTTTATTACAATTTCTTTTTATCAATTTAGGATAATAAACTAGATGAGGTCATTGTATACACTACAAAGTGCATATCCATTTCAAGTTCACATCTTTGGATTGATAATTAAATGTAATCTATATTCCATGAAGGGTTTCTTAGTTAGATAACGAATCTTTGAGTTTAGGAGTTGCTAGGATATATACGATCACAAGTAGATATGGGAAACTCCCCATTTTTGGTGTGGTTGTCTGAGATGGTGTCAAGCTAGGTTGTTCAATAGTTTTTCATGCTTTCCTAGGAATGTAGTTTATTGTTTTCAACATTTAGGATCTTTAGAATTGAAAATTCCAAACTTATCACTAACAATGTGTAGGTTAGTTGGAAAAAGGAAAACACTTTTTTTATGTTGAGTAGGGACCCTCTTGGAAGTTTCATTCCTTCAGGAAGTATAACAATCATGGTAGAAATATAACCACAATACCATTTCCCATCCTCTCTATCCTTTTAGGCCAATTCTTACTCATAATTATTCATCTAGAGTTAATAGAGGATATACAAATAATGATAATCAAAATAATATAACCCATAATTTCCATTTTTCTATAGTCAACCAAGAATGGAATGCCACTCTAAAGAACATATCACCTTTTACTCTTCCAAATTTCCATGGGTTTGCTACTAAAGGCTTTGACACCTTTCTCTTCGAGTTTAATGTCTTATGACAAAGTTATGAACATACAACAAATGATCATAGGTTAAAACTGTTTCTTGTCACCCTTAAGGACTGTACCTTAAGGTGGTTTATTAGACTAGGAAGAGATGTCGTAGTTGATTGGGCTTCCATAAAGGAGAAGTTTCTCAAAAAAATATAAAGATTATTGCATGGGAAGAGACGTGTAGGGATGATATATTTAGGATGAGTCAAAAGAAGGAACCTAGAGGACTTTGTGGAATGTCTCCTATTTAGAATACGAAAATATAGATACAATAGGTTAGGATATGAATCTCTTAAGTTGATTTTCCTTAGAGGAGTCAATGATGATTGATTAGTTGCATTGGAACTTATTGGAGGAGAATACATTTTCAAGGTTCCTTGGATGACCATTGTTAGTTTTTTTAAAATTATTCCAAAGAAACCATGAAGAAGATTTGCAACATCAAAGCACTAACTCCAAAATAAGTTGTAAAAGCCTCTAGGATGGAAATCAATAACCCATTGATAGACATGATACAAGATATTATTAATCACATATCTACTTAACTCGAAACATTGCAAGAAAAGTAGAAACATGATGAATCAAAATTTTCTTTAATTAAATATGGTCCTCACAACTACCTAAGACAAAATATTGCAAGTGGATTGAAAGCCTAGAGGAAAGACCTAACTATAAGATGACCTTGGAAGATGAATATGGCCCCACATGATCCACCTAGCCAAAGAAGTCATGGAATCAAAGACAAGGTATGCCTTGGGACCCCTTGTCTTAAAATATGCCTTATTCTAACCATACTCCATGGAAAATCTAGCTTCCTTATGGTTGGGTGAACTAAGGTGCCTCATCATAGAACACCCCTCTAGAGGATGGCTTTCTTTTTAATCTCAAGTTCAATTATCTATTTGAAAAATGCCTTAGTAAAATTAGAAGAAACAAAAATAATAGAGGGGTAATTGCCCAAATGTAGGATATCAATAGTAGAAGCTACAAGGTCCTCCTCCTCAACCAACCATTATGCCTAATCCTATCAATTTTACTCTTGCACTTCCTTAATAAACTCAACTACCAACACAACCTACACCTAACCTAATAACTATCCTATTCGGTAGGAATACTCTATTGACATACAATAATTTCTTGCATGTATCATAGACATCAATAAGATGCATTTTCACTCTAGAAAGACTCTAGTTGCTCCAACATAACATTTTCATCACTTAATCCCTCCAAAATAAGAAGCTTCAATTGATTTTCATCGCTCATTGAGAATCCAAAGTCCTTCACCAAGACAAGAACCTTAGAACAAAGAACCTTCACCTATTGAGATTCAAATTCCACCATTTTCAAAAAGGCTGAGTTCACAAAAACCTAAGCTTAGGTCTTCTTTTGATTTCTTATAATAGCTTAGGAATGCTAGTATAAGGATCCCTCTATTTCAAAAAATTAAAGATGGGCCTATCTATAACAAGACCCCTAAATATTTATGCACCAAGAAGCTTGGTAAATGAGAAAGATCCCCAATAGTTAATGTTGTAGGAAAGTTACTAGATATTATGCTGGGAAAAATATTATTCCCATATACATTGGTTCTAGCAGTGTCATGGTAAATATTACCATTAACAAAATATTGATACCTAATACACTAAATGACCTTGGGGAGCTCTTAATGTAATGACAAGGGAAACCTTGCAAGACTTACATTTATCTAATTTAAGACCCCCTCCTAAAGCCCTACAATTAGTAGAAAAATCTATTGTGAAACTTGAATGGATTGCAGAAGTCTTAATCATTACATTAGATTCTTGAGAATATCCCACAAATTTTATAATCTTGTAGTCTAAGACTAGCCTAGGAGGGTATCCATCTTGGGTAATCCTTGGCACGCCATTGAAAATGCATTTATTGGATGTAGATGAAGAGAGATGGTAATTTCAAATGGTAATGTCACAAAAAAACTAGTTTATATCCACCTTCCCAACCACATCATGATGCTAAATAGAAAATATGGTCCAATCTTGGGGATAACGAGCAAAACAAATTACAAACTCTAATGGTAATTGACAAAATTACAATGCTCCAGCTACAAGACAAAGACATTACTTTATCATATATAGTCCAAAACTATCATACTAGGGGTCCATATAGACCTTCTTATTTAGTATGTTCCTCATTTCCATTGCATCATTTGAACACTATTTATCCACTATAAAATTGCTGCATAAATTGCTTCCTCATACTGGTGCTCAAGGAATTATGTGTACGAATGCTACTTCAATGAGCCTTCCTACCTCTCCAGTGGAAATAACCCCTAGAAGGCATCTCAACATTAATAATAAACTCAATTAGTAGAAGTATAAGTGGTTAAATCCTTTGTTGCAAGGACATCACATTCATCTGATTGGGACTATAAACATATGAAGGAAGTAGACCCAGATCTTTGTACACATAGGATATGTATCAAGGAAGTCTATAGACCAATCATACAACCTTAGAGGAGGATAAATACATCTGTCAAAGAAATTATAAAGACAAAAATATAGATTTTGTTGAATGATGGGTTCATATACCCTATTTTTTTACAGTCAATTGATTTCACCACTTGTAATTGTTCCCAATAAAAGAAGTGGAGATTTTGTGTGAGCTTCAAAGAACTCAACTTAGCAACAAGGAAAGACCAATTTTCCCTTTCTTTTATTGATCAAGTCATAGACTCTCTATCAACCAATATTTTTCATTCCTAGATGGGTTTAGTGGTTATAATCAAATAATAATTGCATTGAAGTACTAGGACAATACCACATTCGCTTGTCCTTTGGGAACATATGCCTATGCATTATTACCCTTTTGTCTTCAAAATGCTTTAGCCAACCTCCAAAGAGAAGTCTACAGTATCTTCTTAGACCTTATGCATGAATGTATAAAAGTTTATATAGATGATTTCACCAATTATAGTGATACCTATGAGGAAACATTGGAAGTTTTGAATAAATTGATGCAAAGGTGCCAAGATCACAACTTATCATTAAGAAATGAAAAATGCTACGTAATGATGCAAGAAGGGGTGGTTCTCGACCATTATATTTTCTACTAGGGTATACACATTGACCCTATGAAGATTGAAGTGATCAAATGTTTTGTGTTACAACAAAGAAAAAGGATGCTTAGAGTTTCCTAGGACATGCTAGCTACTATAGAAGATTTATTAAGGACTTCAACAAGATCACAACACCACTATTTAACTTTCTGACCAAGGATGCATAATTTTATTGGACTAATGATTGCAA
Source organism: Chamaecyparis obtusa (assembly GCA_027943335.1). Classification (NCBI taxonomy): domain Eukaryota; kingdom Viridiplantae; phylum Streptophyta; class Pinopsida; order Cupressales; family Cupressaceae; genus Chamaecyparis; species Chamaecyparis obtusa. Next base: position 1,749,491 of record BSBK01004321.1, on the reverse strand, counting down.
GAAGGCTTTTCAAGCATTGTTTTGTAACACCAGTATCTAGTGATTGTAATTGGTTTCATTTGATTATGCTGAATATTTTGTATTTTATTAAGTTTTGAAGTGTCGTTAACTATAATTTAGACATAGGTTCACTTACTGATCCATAGCTTGTTGTGTATGTATCAAAATTTAATTATCTTTTTTGTTAGAAAGAAGATATCAATGCCTAGTACCTAGATATTTTTTAATTTTTTTGAACTTAGCTTACTATTTTTCCATAAGCATTGCACATAGAAGTTGATATATGGTGCAAAATATATGCTTATTAAAACTAAAAATACAAAGTCATAATAAACTCAATATGTATTAAAATCATAATCATTGGAAATATTTCTTTGAGTAGTACCATCCTGTGTCTGGGTTTGTCAAATGAATTCATTTTATCCCCCAAAAAGATAACGTTAAAGCAATTTTTTGTCAACATTTTGATAAGTGAAAAGGAGACTCCATTGCAGGCATGCATAATGAGTAGAGAGGTTATATAAAAGAGAGTTTGATCTAAGAGGATTTGATCTAACCATTTTATATCAATTCCTTCACAAGAGACCTCTCAAGGCTTAAATCATCATATTTTCTTAAAAATGTGTGATTTTAGCAAAAATCAAGATGTTTAAAAAAGTGTAACCCACTATTATGGGGTCACCCTCAAAGACTTGCTAACTGAAGAAATTATCCTAAGAGGAGAAAATTTTAATTCACCATTCCACATTCATATTGATGCTTTAGATCATGTAGTCAGAGTAGCGCTATTGAATATGCTATCCATTATGTCAGTAAAATCCTATAAGAAATTGAACTTAATTATACAATCACATAGAAAGAAATGTTGGTAGCCATCTATGTCATCAATAAGTTTAGGCACCACATCAATAGATATTATGTATTGTGCTTACTGATCATGCAACAATAGAAAACCAAAGAACAAGCCTTTAGTGAGTGACATGTTAGTTAGATGTCTAGTCTTATTGCAAAGAAATAATATCACTATGGTAGATTAGCTAAGAAGAGGCAATCTTGTTGTAGATTTCCTCTCTAGACTGACTAATGCAAACAAATATCCTATTGTATATTATTCCTTCCTTAGTGAACATCCTTTTATTCTTCAAGTCCATACTCAGTATGCAAATATTGAGAATTATCGTGCATCAAGAAACACTCCAACTTATTTATCTCCAATTGATAAGCATTAGCTAGTAAATAAGATCTTTTTATAGCCATGGATTTATGGATACCTCTTCTATTTTGGACTTGATAATGTGATGAGAAGATGCATACAAGAGGATGATAAGTAGGATATTATTCATGCTTTACATGATGAGCCATGTGGGGGATGTTTATAGCCAAAATAACTACTATGAAGGTACTAAATTCAAGTTACTATTGGTCATCTTTAGACAAAGATTTAATTAAGTATACTAGGCACTGTGATAGATTCCATCAAATGAGGAGATGTACTAGATCTGATGAAATGCCACTACATTCTCAATTTCTACTTACACCAATTTATAAGTGGGGAATAGACTTCATCGGTGTATTAGATATATCTTTAAACAATAAAGAAGACATGTTGATGTAGGGTAGAGGATTTTTCCACCTTTCGCAAGAACAAAATATCCCCTATGATACCTCAAGAATAGGTATGAGTGAGGATCAATAATAAATGAAACTAATCTACAAACTACCTGCGAACCTATTTAAAATACTCTAACAATTGTAACATAACTGAAATGCAAACTAAACAGGCTATGTAAATGAAGTAAATGATAGAAATGTAAATATAATACAATATATGCTATGCATGGATATTATAACTTCAGAAACTAAAAATATACAAATCAAAGAACATACCGTTAGAGTCTAAAGCTCTCAGCTTTGGATGAAAATGCATTGCGTGGATGTCTGCATGCATCGCTGGAGTCCCCAATGATAGAGAATAGAGAATTGCAAAATTATTCTATCCACTTCCAAATTCTATCTCCAAGCTCCTGTTCATCACCTACACACATATAAGAAGGAAATTTGTTGTGGTCGTTTAAGAGGCTTGCATCAATCAAACCCCTTCTTTTGTGTTCCCATCTCAATGTACAGATAGATGGATAGATATGAATGAAAAATTGAAATGGAGACAAGTAATAGAAATAAGCCCCATGCTTAATGGAAGGAAACCCCTAGTACATAATGACGTACAATAAAAATGACCCTCACTTGAGAGAGGAAAACCCTTACTATCCAAATAAAGTACTATTGCAAGATATTGAACAAAATGTATGAAATAGTGAGATCTTAAATCATAAGAGGTGGATCATGCAAACAAGATGAGAATGAGTGTATTTCTTCCCAAGCTATGGAGAATTTGATAGAGTGTCACTGCAAGGACATGTGAGAGAGAAGAGAGCTAGAAGGAGATTAGAGAGAAATATGAGAATCCAAGAGAGCGAGAGAGCTAAAAATGATAAAAAATAGGCCTTTTATGGTTTCTTGTATGCAAAAATAACTATTTTGTACGCATTTGAAAGAGGGGACACACACATTGAAAGAGGTGTTTTCTTTTCAAGATTTGTGGACTATAGCATGTCACATCGACGTCCATGCGTTGCGCTTGTGTCCAAGCATGTGGGCCTCAAATTTGGATGAGAGATCACGGACACTACACTTTGAGAGACCATACTGCCAAACTTTATCCATTTTATCATGGTCTTTAGTTCGTGGGGCTCGATGCCAAAGTCTCATAAATTTAGGGGTGAAAAATTAGGACAATACACTTGGTATGCGCTAACTACTTGACAAAATGAGTGGAAGTTAGAGAAATTAGCCATGCGGGGGACAATAAGTTGGAAAAGTTTCTTTATGAGGATATATTTATAAGATATGGAGTCCCTAAGAAATTTTATTAGATTATGAGCCTTAGTTCACATCCACATTAATATAGGCACCAATGAATAGACATAAGTTGAGACAAAAAATCAATGCTTTATTACCCACAATCTAACATGTTAATACTTGTATACACTTAAAATTGGCTTCATAAATTAATTAAATATTTATTATTTAATTAATGTTTATTCCTTCTATTACTAAGTAAATTATTTAATTTATTTAGTACATTCACTTATGTTATTCTTCTTATCCTAAGTCCTCTAATTAGTCTTATTAAAGTGATTTAATTAATTGTTCAATTACACAATCACTATATGACTAATTCTTTTAGTCCATCTCATAGACCTAGTCATTTGACATATTATCTTGGCTAAGATAATTAATTTATATTAATTATTAATTACTCACAATTATCCTCACCCATGTGTCCTATTTTCAAGGGCTATGTGGCCTCATGAGACTTGGTCTCATGACCACATGTCCTATTTGAAATTGGTCAAGATCACATTCCCTATTCCTTAGGAGCTTCTCTAGCCACCTCAAGGAGTCAAAGGTGACTCATGGGACACTTGTGCCAAGAGTCCTCATGAGGAAAATGTCTTCCCACCTTCTTCTCAAGAGTCTTTGTGAGACACTTGACATGTGTCTTTCCCTTCCACCTTCAACTCCCTTTTGTCAATGTAGGAGGAACATCTCTCCTATTCATCCTCTCAAATTCCAACTAAATCCATATTTCTCTCAACTCTTTCAACTAATTCAATTTCATCTCTAAGATCCTCCATCTTTCAATCTCCACCCTTGGATCTTGCCGCCTAGGCTTGAGTCCTCCAAAAATCTATAAAATGAGCATTTCTCTTCCTTAGTGAGCCTAATAGAAATAGTGAATTCAAGCATCCAAGAAATCAAGCATTCAAGCATTCAAGAAATCAAACATGCAAGCCATTTTAGCATCATTTTGAGCATTCTCATACCACCCACATCCATCAAACTTGCATCAATCATCATAGCACAAGAAGCATTCTAGATTTAGGCTAGTTTTGCATCATTTCTACTATCTCCACACTTTGGAAATCTTGGAAAAAATGAGTAGATTTCTAATTCAGAGAGCTCGCCAATCCAAGAATTGAAGACTAGGAGAACATTGGAAACAAGCTACAAAGGTAAGTGAAGGTAAAAACATCATTTTTAGTATATTTTATCTTTGTAATCTTCATTGGAATGCATTTTAGATAGATTTGATAGTTAATAGTGGTTAGTATTTCAATTCTAGGATTATAAAATAAATTTGCATACATTTTTTATGCCCACCAAGGGGCCCGCCCATGAATTTTAACAATCAAAATTTTAGTTTTCTGTGTTCAACATTTACAAGATTCTTTCTACACATCCATACCTGATTTCGGTGCATCCATATACTCTACCTGCGCATCCATTTCCACCATAGCAGACATCAATTTTCTATCATTTTCCATTCCATTTTTGCACATATATTCCACTATGTTGCACATTTATTATTTCTCATTGCACATTAGTTCTCCCTGCACATTCATTCACATTTTCTGCACATCCATTCACGGTTACTGCACATTATTCATAGCTGCACTTTGGTTTCCTATTACTGCGCATTTGTTTACTGTAGCTACACATTTATTTACATAATTGTTTATATTTCGATTTGTATTGTATTTTGTTTTTTAGCTAACAACTTGACGATTTGTTATTTGTGTCCTTTAGTCCAATAGGCTATTTTGTAGGATGTATTATTGAAGACCCCTCGTAAACTACTCACCAATCTCCTTGCAGGTTCCTTGGAAGGAAAAGGGGATTGTTAAGCAAACCAAAATCTTGTTTGGGCTTTAAAATACGATATGCTTTTTATTTTCACATGTTTTCTTTAGTGTAGATTAAGTGTTTGATGTGTTTTGATATTTAAGCACTCTGTAATACTACAAAGTTATAACAACATATCCTCTCCCCTCGCCTTTGTGGATCTTGGGTGTAAGAGAAATTTTTATATCTTTTAGAGGGCGATCTTTGGTGAGAAAATAGGTACTCACCCCAAGGAACGACCCAACCGATAACATGATAAAGTCTCACAATAAACAAGTGTGAATTTGTTATGGCAACCAAAATCTCCTCTAGCACCTGTGTGGAGTGTTAAATTCCCTACATTTCTAAGGTGTAAAAATATTTCTTTTAGATGATTAGGAGAGTCCTCTCAATTGGGAATATGGATTGATCATAGCCACCTGAATGGATGCCCTTACTATACACTTTTGTCTTAGTCTCCAAAAACTTTCTATTTGTTGGCTAAAAGGGTCACCCAAGCCCGTGAAGACACCTCACACTACTCACAGTTCATAGTAGAGATAACAGTTCTTTGGGAAGTAATGACCCATTTAATTCAAAACTTGGTGTGCCAAAGAAGTGAGTGCATTGTAAGGAAGATCATGTGCCTCCAAGTTCTTAGGCTACCCACTTTCAATAAGCACGGTTGGATTTTATCCAAGTGAGGATTCAACAGATATTGTCCTTGCCAACCATAGGATTTGTAAGCGTATTTGTGCATTTATTTTAGATTAATTTAAAAATAAATTATTTCTATTTTGTGTAAGTCTGTATATGCATTTTCTTGCCATAAAAATTAGAAAAGACTACAACCAAAAACCAAAATTTTTTGGAGATTTACAACCAAAAATTGAAAACATCTAAAGTTGTGCATTCATCAACCTTTTTTACGCATACATTATACTGTCCTGCGCATAGATTTTCGATCCTGTGCATAAAATCATACTTGTTGCACATTGGTATCTTTTTGTTGTGTATACATTCAACTATTTTTTGCATCTGTTCTTGCACATTTACCAAATATTCTATTGTACAGATCTAGATATTTTGCTACATACTTATTTAGATACACATTTTTCTAATCTTCCTGATTCTAGAAACTTTTGATCTCTTCAAGATATTGTTACCTAGTTTGACCATCATTTTCAAAATTTCATCATCTTTTCATCTATCCATATTCTCCCAAATCAATTTCTTAGTGTTGATAATCATCATTTAAACATCATAAAATCTTTGTAAGTTTTACCTATCAGGATCTATCATCCTTATCTACAAACTTACTTAGATTTTATCTTTGATAGTCTTTTTCATATCATAGTGAGCTCTATACCTCCTATAGACTTAGATTATCAATTATCAATGTTATCTCAACACTTTAGGATTTCTTTTCACATCTTTCCATCTATCCAATATCCAACATATCTACCAAAATTTTCATCACATTTTCATATTTCACCTTTTTATGGTTCAAACTTGATCACAAAAACTAATGGAACCTGTGAATCCAGAATCTAGAGACAAAACAATAGGAACTAGTAATGATGAAAACCCTTGGCCAAGATTTTCTTCCAAGGATACAATTTTTACAAATGAGGAAGGACCAATAGATGACAAATTGAAAGAATCCATGCAAGATCCTAGATTCCACAAAGTCATGGAAAGAATCTTAGATATGGATAAAGAAAAATACTTCCTCATGCTTGCTCAATAAGGAGTCAGATTATGAACTGATTTTGATGTCTCCATTCTCAAAGAACCACCTATGAGAAATGATCAATAAAAACCTAGTGGCTCCCAAGCTACACATGCTCATGGAGCTATGGAAGACAAATAACCTAGTGCTTCCCACAATAAAAAAGGACCTAATACATCTTTGGACCCTATCTTACAACAAATACAGATGCTTCAACAATAGATTCATGATATCCAAACTAGATCTTCTACAAAGAAATATTCCCTAGATGATATATGTCCTTATCCTTTTTCCAAGCATCTAGCAATGATTCCATTCCCTACTCACTTTGAGGTGCCTAAATTTTATAAATACAAAGGGAATTTGGATCCTCAAGACCACATACATGAGTTTTGTGCTGCTTGTATTGAAATTGCTCACAATGACACCTATATGCGATTATTCCCATATAGTTTAGGAGGACAAGCTATGGAATGGTTCTCTAAATTACCACTAGGAATCAAATCATTCAATGAGCTCATTGACAAATTTATGACCCATTATTCATATAACATTATACATGAGGTCACTATGCTCGATCTTTGTAATGCACAAAAAAAGAATGGGAAACCTTTCCTTACCCTTTTGCAAAGATGGCGTCAACTATTTTCCAAATCTCCATGAACAATTCATGAACAAGAAAAGATGGATATTTTTGTGCACAACCTTACACCAGAAATGAGTTGTAGGTTACAATCACAATGTCCTCCAAGTTTCAACAAGCTCATTGAGAATGGAGTCAAGATTGAGGAATCTATGGTTAGGAAAGGTGAGATCAAACTCTACACTAAAGATAATGTTGGATCTTTAAGCTCTAATTACAACAACAACAATGATAAACCAAAATTTTGGAACAAAATAAAGAATATTGTCAACGACAGAATTGTTGATAGTTGACATGTTAAACCAAAACAACCTGTCTTAAATCTTGCAAGAAAGGATAATGCTACTCAACCCACTCTGAGTAATCAAAGCACAACAAAGAATACTAATAATAATTCATCAAATTCAAGGTTACCTTTTATCCCTCGTAAAAGTACTTTCACTCCTTTAGGTGAGTCTCTTGAATTTGCTTTAAGGAAATTGATCACAAAGAAACTCATTGTACTTGCTGAGATTAGAGATTATGAACCAAGAGTGAAAGCTTCTTGGTGGAATGACAATAATTATTGTGAGTTTCATAGAGGGAAGGGTCATAAAACCAATGATTTTCAAAGACTTAAACATGTAGTACAAGACTTGATAGAAAGTGGCGAGATAAGTGTTGATGGACATACCTCAAATGAGTCACATACGAATTTTAAAGATCCACTTCCTCAACATGATAAGGGAATCTCTTCCAATACTAAGAGTGACAACCAAACCAACTACAATACAACATCTTATAAGTATGTTATCCATATCTCAGAGTGTGATCTTTCTCAATATAATGCCAATGTGATTACTATCAAAGAAAAGTTTGATAGTCAACCAGTTAATGTTACAACTTGAGCCCAATCAAAGGTTACTCTATAAGGTGTCTCATCCAAGCCTTCCACTTCACAAAATAAGTCTATTTATGTGCCAAAATCCACATCAAATGTTTCAAATTAATACAATTTTTTGGATCAATTAAAGAAAATGCCACCCAAATATCCATCTTAGAGCTTTTACACTTGTCACCATCTCATAAAGATATTATTGAGAAAGCTTTACTAGAGACTCATGTTCCTACTAATCTAGATTAGGCCCAATTCCAAGCTACAATGGGACATTTTACTACTCCACATTTCCTATCTTTTATCGAACATGATGATCTAGCCATTAATCAACTAGATAATGCTCCTCTCCATATTGAAGTCCTTGTCCAGAATCATAAGATCAAAAGAGTTCTCATAGATGGAGGAGCTGGCTTGAATATATGCACTTTAAAACTAGTCCTTGCATTGGTATTTTTTAAAAATGTTGTGGATCCAAAGAAAAAAATTATAATCAAAGCTTATAATGAAGAGGAGAGGTCATCCAAGGGTTCTGTGGTTCTACCCCTTAGGGTGGGTCCTGTATTCAAAGATATTCTTTGTCAAGTACTTGACATGGAACTTGCATATAAAATTATTTTGGGACAGACCTAGATTCATTCTATACAAGTTGTACCTTCAGCTTATCACCAGTGCTTGAAATCTCCCTACAATGGTCAAGAAATAACCATCAAAGGTGATCCTAACCTTTTTTAATATTGTAACAATGTGAAGGTTTCTCCTGAATCTTTGGTACCATAGAATCATGTTGTATCTTCTACAAAAAAATCCACTGATCCTAGTAATATAGCATCAACTGTTGGGATTGGAAAGATAAAGTATTGAGAGGGGAGGGGTGAATCAGTACCCTCAAAATTTTTTAACACTTAACACTTTGCAATAGTAGTTCTTAACTAACCGACTGATTCCATTGTTTGAAAAATACATTCATATAACTGAAAATGTAAAGTGCGTGTAAAAAAAACAATAAATCATACATGAAAATAAGTACTCATGACTTAGATATTTTGGTTACGCAAAAATCCTTGTTAGAAGGTAAAAACTGCGGTGGGGATGACACCCACCAATTCTTCACTACTGCAGTACATAAAGTATGTCGATTAAGGCTACAATTGTTGATCACTTATGATGATCTTGCCCTGTTAGGAGTAACAAAATATCGACTAGATCTACCTAATTAGAGGATTTAAACAACATAAAGTATGTGTGTACTCGGTTAAGAGATTTACAATAAGATATGTTAAGTCCACTTTGTTAAGAGATTTTGATTTGCTACAATGGTTAGATTGATAACAATAAAGTATCTGTAAAATGACAACTAATAATTGTATGATTCAGATTTGTGAAATATCAAATAAATATCATCTCAATGTGATGTATATGTCCTTTTGTCTTGCTCGGTAGCCTTGTATGTGTTTTGATAAACTGATTCTGCCTCTCATAAACCTTCTATCATAAAACCTTGTATCTAATCTCTTGATGTCCTTAGTGTGGCTACTGCTTCATGATTCATGTTCACAATGACACATTTACAATTATATATCAAATTGTCTTGACCTAATTAGGGTTTACATCATCTTATAAAACCTAAGATAAACGGTATACAAAAATAACCTAGATCTACCATTACATAGGAATCATCACAAAATTTAATGATTACATCCATGTTAAATATGTCTCGATCTTGGTAAACCATTTGTATAGATATATGTGCCATTTCTAATTACTATGTCATTTCCTATTTTTCTTGGTAACTACTACATTCACTATTTTGTAAATTATTGATGCTTGGTGTGTATGAATGATCGGTGATCACTAGCTCAGTACTTGGTAAATTCCTGACGCTCAGTAAGTGTGCTCGGTCAAACCTATATTCAGTGATCTTGAAGTTCTTCCTTGTCTTTGCTCGATGTAAAGGCTTTGTCTACTTGACCGACTGACTTGTTGTCTCCGTATATCAACCTTTACCGACTGAATAACTTATTGATACTAATGACAATCCATTAATGCTCAAATAGAGATAACAATCTCCCCATTTGGAATTAGTATCAAAACCTTATGTATATGTACCGATTAACTAAAAAATATACTAACTCCATATATATCGACTATATATATACATTGACTCTTTTCTTTACAAACTCACAAACTCCCCCTCTGTGCATGCTCTCAGTGGTGTGAAGTACATGGTGGCATATACATGATTTTCCCCCTTTTTGAAATTAATGAAAAAAAAGTAGAAATATGTAATTACAACTTATAAAAAATGTTCTTGTGGGTTTTCTACAGTGAGGCCAAGAGGTTTTCCCATTCCTCTTTCAAGTTTTCAAGAGAAATATGCTCAAGACCGACTTGTGCATGCATATAAAAAATATTCTCCAAAACTAAAATCTCGAGAGTAGCAACTAAGGCTTTTTCCTTCTCAATATGTCTTCCCATTATTTTGAGATGAGGAAGCAACTTGACTTGTACCTCGATGACTTGGTCACTTATTGTATCTTCCTGCTTCCTTAGATCTGATCTCAACCGCCTAAGTTCTTGAACTTTTGATATATGCTTGTGAAAAGCATTTGGCTCGGTTAGAGATAAGTTTGCACTGGTTTTGATCTCTTCATCCAAATTTTTGATTTTCTCACTAACCTTGGTAGTGAAATTTTCAAAACTCTATAATTTGAACAAAATTTGAATAGTTTTCTGAGTAATAGATTTCAACTTGATTATTACCTCAAATAGCTTAGCCTTGTTAACTACCACTTCTTGGCTAATTCTCTTTGCTAGCTTCAATTGTATCTTTATGTCTTCCCTTTCCTTTATTCTCTTTTCTGCATCTATGTCTGGGGTATTAATGTAACTAGTTAGAGAAGCAAGTTGATCAAGTATGGGAATATCCTCATTGACATTGATCTCCAGAACTACTTGCTATAATATGTCTCTAAATTCCTCAAGTATTTTCTTACTTTTTCTTTCTTTTCTCAACTTCTCTTGTGCAGCCTTCCTAGTGCACAATTCCCCATATTTTCTAAGTTCCTCAGGGTCTAAAGTTCTAGGGTCATAGTCTGGTATTTCAATTACTCCATCTAGTGTTATGGGACCCTTTCCATGTTTCTTCTTCTTCTTCTAAGGTGTGGGGGACTTGATAAATGGAACTAGAGCTTTACTCTCTATATTTGTCTTCTTAGGCTCCGCAGACACTTTCTTCTTTAAATATATCTATGCAAATGATTTACATCGATCATATAAATGGTTTACCAAGATTGAGACATATTTAATATGGATGTAATAATTAACTTTTGTGATGATTCCTATGTAACGGTAGATCTAGGTTATTTTTTGTATATCGTTGATCTTAGGTTTTCTAAGATGATGTAAACCCTAATTAGGTCAAGACAGTTTGATATATAATTGTAAAGATGTCATTATGAACATGAATCATGAAGCAGTAGCTGCACTAAGGACAACAGGAGATCATACGCAAGGTTTTATGACAGAAGGTTTATGAGAGGCAGAATCAGTTTATCAGAACACATACAAGGCTACTGAGCAGGACAGAAGGACATATACATCACATTGAGGTGATATCTATTTGTTATTTCAAGGATCTGAATCAGACAAGTATTAGTTGTTATTTTACAGATACTTTACTGTTATCAATTTAACCATTATAGCAGATCAAAATCTCTTAATAGAGTGGACTTAACAGTTCTTATTATAAATCTCTTAACCAAGTACACACATACTTTGTGTTGTTTAAATCCTCTAACCAGGTAGATCTAGTCGATCTTTTGTTACTCCCAACAAGGTAAGATCATAAGAAGTGATCAACAATTGTAGCCTTAACTGACATACTTTATTTACCGTAGTAGTGAAGAATTTGTGGGTGTCATCCCCACTATAGTTTTTACCTTCTAACAAGCTGGGTTTCTACGTAACCAAAATATCTGAGTCATGCGTACTTATTTTCATGTATGATTTATTGTTTTGTTTACATGCACTTTACTTTTTCATATCAAACTGTCTTTACCTAATTAGGGTTTACACCATCTTAGAAAACCTAAGATCAAGGGTATACAAAAATAACCTAGACCTACCAATACATAGGAATCATCACAAAAGTTAATGATTACATCCATATTAAATATGTCTCAATCTTGGTAAACCATTTATATAATCAGTGTAAACCATTTTCATAGATATATGTGTCATTTATGATTACTATGTCATTTCCTATTTTACTCAGTAACCACTACATTCGCTCTTTGGTAAATTACTGATACTAGGTGTGTATGAATGCTCGATGATCAATAGCTCGGTACTCGGTAAATTCATGATGCACGGTAAGTGTGTTCAGTCAAACTTGTATTCGGTGATCTTGAAGTTCTACCTTGTCTTTGCTTGGTGTAAAGGCTTTGTGTACTTGACCAACTGACTTGTTGTCTCCTTATATCAACCTTTACCGACTAAATAACTTATTGATACTAATGACAATCCATTAATGCTCAAATAAAGATAACATCAACATCCAAATCTAATGATATTAAGGTAGACATAAAGGAATAAAGTATGGAAGAATATACTTTGGGCCAAACATTTTGTATAACAGAATTACCAGTATCTCCAAAGTCATATGGAAAATATTTGATTATCAAACAAAAATTAGAAGCTCCTCCTACAACTATTTTTGGCACTTTTATAAGTGGGGGCACTATATCCAAAGAAGCAGCTAAGAGAAATGCCAATCACTTAATAAAGAAAAGAATGAGGAGGATGTAAAATATTAATATATATCACTTGATGTATATGGTAAAGGATATAATTTATTACAAAAGATGGGATATGAAGGCAGTGGACCCATGGGATTGCAAAGAGATGGTGTCATAAAACCAAATTTGAAAAATCCAAACTATTAATGGGATACAACAGGGTTGGGTTACAAAGAGAAAGGAAAAAAAGAGCATAAAGGAAAAGAAAAGATCACATCTCCAATTATCAACAAGGTTACTAATACTTATGGATTGGGATTATGAAAATATGGAATGTATGTGGATAAGGAAAAACATAGAATAGCAATAGAACTCATTGATAAACTTATGGATAATCAAGGACTAAGTGATGATACTGAGTCTAATGATTATGAATGAGATTCATTATCTAACTATACTGATGAGATATGAGTCAATGTCATTCATACTTATAGAGACACTTACTGTGAGGGAGAGAGCTCAAGGATTGAATCATTAGAACTAATCCCATATAATACTACTCATAATAATCATGAGGAAAATGAGAATCATCTTGTACGAGAAAATTTGAATGAGAGCATGGAAATAGACCTTGCCAATATTATCATAAACCTTGATAATTTTTCTATAAATACCATTACCGCCTTTGAAGCTAACCCAAATGATCCATTACCTCTTGTCCATCCCGAGCTTATAGATTGGGATTCTCCTAATAATCTTTAACTTAACATTTTCCTTAATGATGATGCAATTATTGATTATCTTGCAATCATGGATCATCTACCATGAGGGGATCATAAGTCAGGATTTTATATTGAAATCAATTACATGGCTTATTTTGGAGAGGGTGCCAATCCTTTCAATCATAAAATGTACAAATTATAAATAGATCTAATGGTGAAAACCACTTTGTGGCAGTATTAGATCTGGAAAAAGTAATAAGAAAAGATGCATCTAAGGGAGAAAACCTCTATGAGGTGCCTGAGGATGGAAGGATTAACACTCTCCCCAATTATCTTCATACTCATCGAACCAACAATGCCTCTCAACATTGGAACTAAATAATCCAATCATCTTCTTCAAGTAGCGACTTGTTTAATAGATTCAAAAAGGGAAAAGTTTATATAAATTTTCAGGGAAAAAAAAATCAATTTTGCTTGGTCTTATGCTGACATACTAGGTTTAGATCCTAATCTTATTATGCATCACTTGCCTATTTCACCAGTGATCAAACTAGTCAAGAAAAAACTCTAAAAAATGCATCCTCATATCACACTCTTGGTTAAAGAAGAATTGGAGAAGCTCCTAGATGTTGGATTCATTAGAGCCAATGATTATGCTAAGTCGATTTCAAATATTGTACCATTATCAAAGCCTGACAAGTCTATCAGGATATGTATAGATTTCTAGAATCTAAATAAGGTTTGTCTTAAGGATGACTTTATATTGCCTAACATTGATATCATAGTTGATTTGATATTTGGTCATGAAATGTTGTCCTTAATGGATGGGTTTTCAGGCTATAACCAAATCTAGATTTCCCCAGAAGATCAAGAGAAACCTACTTTTACATGTCCTTTGGGAACATATTGTTGGAATGTCATGCCTTTCAGTCTCAAGAATGCTAGAACAACTTATCACCAAGAAATGAACACAATATTCCATGACATGATGCATACTATAATTGAAGACTATGTAGATGGTATCCTTGCAAAGTCTAAAAATAGAGAAGGTCATTTGAAAGTGCTAGATAAGATATTCACCCAGATAGAAAAATATAAGATCAGACTTAATCCCAAGAAATGTGCATTTGGGATTACATCAGGAAAATTGTTAGGGTATATTGTCTTGACTAAGGGCATAGAAGTTGATCTTGAGAAAGTCAAAGCAATTATGGAAATGTGCTCTCATACAAATATTAGTCAGTTAAGATCTTTGCAAGGATGGCTCTAGTCAATTAGAAGATTTGTATCTCAACTATCAGATAGAAGTCATCCTTTTCAACATCTATTACATAAAGATATATCAGTTTAGTGGGATGATAAGTGTGAAGAAGCCTTTGATAAGATCAAGCAACATTTGGAAAATCCACCTACTCTCATGTCACCAATCCCTGGCAAACCACTTTTTCTCTATATTTTAGCCACTGAAATTTCTTTAGGTGCTCTTCTAGCACTAAAAGATCAAGATGGAAAAGAAAAAGTTATATATTATATCAGTCGCACTTTAGTAGGATATGAGCTCAACTATTCACCCATTGAACATGCATGTTTGGCCATGGTTTGTGCCTCACATAAATGGCAGCATTACATGTTATCTCATTCTATTAAGCTCATTGCAAAAATAGATCCTTTGAAATATCTTCTAAGAAAAACATCATTAACATGAAGATTGGATAAGTGGATTATGTTGCTTAGTTAATTTGACATCGAGTATGTGGATAGGAAGGCTATTAAAGGGCAAGTAATTGCGGATCAAATAGCTGATGCACCATTGATAGATGATCATCCTATATAGATAGAATTACCAGATGGAGACATCTTGATATTATCAACACAAGCATGGAAATTATATTTTGATGGATCATACACTCAACATGGTTAAGGGGTTGGACTGTTATTTGTAACACCACAAGGATGCACAATACCAAAGTCTTATAAGTTACTTTTTCCTTGCACAAATAATATGACTGAATATGAGGCATTATTGATAGGACTTAAGATGGATTTGCAATGGAAGGTTACAAAATTGAATGTCTATGGAGAATCTCAGTTGATTATCAATCAAGTGAATGATGATTATCAGACCAAGGATGATAAGTTATTTCCATATAAATGTATGGTGGATGATTTTAAGAAATATTTTTCTATAATCACCTTTTAGAAAATTCCAAGGCAAGATAACAAGGTTGAAGATGCCATGGCTATAATTTCCTCTCTTCTTGATATGGAAGATACAAAAGCCCTCTTTGAGTTCTTGGTGGAAGCATTGACTTACCCTACGTACGATGATCTCGATACAAGCATAATATGTCATATCATTAGACAAGAATCTCCAACTTATGGAAAGATATATACCTATCTTAAAAACAATATCATTCCTCTCAATTTATCTAGAAACCAAAAACACACCTTTCTCCACCAAGCCTCCTATTATATCCTAATTTTTGACACCTTGTATCAGTGAGGTCTTGATGGTACCCTCTTATGATGTCTTGAACATTGTGAAGCTTAAACTTCCTTGCGAGATGTACATGAGGGTATTTGTGGGACACATTTGAGTGGTCCTTCCTTGGCTAAGAAGCTCATGCATAGGGGTTAATATTGGCCCACTATGGAGACAAATTCCTTTCAATTTGCTAGAAAATTTAAGAAATGTCAGATTCATGGGAATCTTACTCATGCACTAGCACATGAGCTCCATCCTTTTACAACTACATTTCCATTCAGTCAATGGGGACTTGACCTTGTAGGAACAATTCACCCTCCATATTCCAATGGCCATAAGTATATTATCATAGCAACTGAGTATTTCACTAAATGGATTGAAGTTGTTCCATTGATCATTGCTTCTAACAAATAAATATCCATGTTTATCCTTAATTACATCATTTGCATATATGGTATCCCTATGCATCTAATCACTGATCATGGAAGAAATTCCAAAATTAGGATATCGATGAATTATATGAAAAATTCCACATCACCCATCATTATTCCACCATCTACTACCCTCAGGGAAATGGTCAAGTTGAGGCGTCTAATAAAACTATTATTAAAATACTTTAGAAGACTACCAATGACATTGGTCATGACTGGCATATCCAATTGAATCCTGCCCTATGGGCCTATCATACATCCATTTGTACTCCCAATGGAGCCACATTGTATTCCCTTGTCTATGGTTCATAAGTTGTCTTTCCCCTCGAGGTCGATTTACCCTCTCTACAAGTATCCTTAAGAGATTTAATTCTAGATGAAGAGTATAGGGTATCAAGGTTGAAAGAATTGGAATTGCTAGATGAGCTTAGATAAAGAACTTTTGATAATTTGAAGGTTTATCAACAAAGAATGTCCTAACAATATAATAGTAAAGTGAATCCCAAAGAGTTTCAGGTGGGTGATTTAGTTCTTTGCAAAAATCCCAAAAATCAGTAGCATCATGAGAAGAAAGGGAAGTTTAAACCGAATTGGTCGGGTCCTTTTGTGATTACTACATCCTATGGATCAAGATCTTATCAATTGTCTACATATGCCAGTGATCTAAAAGATGAGCCTCTCAACAATATGCACCTCAAGAAATTATATGCTTAAAATCTCAATGCAAGGGTCAAAAAAAAAAAATCTAAAAAAAAAAGAAAAGAAAAAAGAAAAACTGCAATTAAAACAAGTGGTGAAAACCTAGAAATAAGTGCCATTTGTGACAAGTTAGCTCCTCTATCTATTATGATTCTTCTAGTGTCCCATCTACTGTATATATCCATAATAAATTTCCTTGTCTACATCATTCATTTCCAAATGTATATACCCATAATAAAATCCCCATCATAGCTTCATCTTGTGCTTTAGTTTTCATCCTATTTCATGTGCTTTTTTTCTGTCCATAATAAATCAGTCCATTGCCTAACTAGGGGCATGTCCTCAACCTAGTTTTGGAAGTGTATTTTTTATAGTTGTGACTCATAGAGGATAACAATGGAGTGTATCATTACTCACTAGACAATAAAACACAATCGGATGTTGTTTCACAATGATATCTTGACTATGACTCTTAAACTTGTGACCTACACATTCACCTTGTTCAACATAATCATACCAAATCAAAACCCTATCAATGATCTTTTGGAAAGAAACGTGTATTCATGGAAATCATGTTAGTATTATTGTTATAGGTTATGCATTCACCTTTTGATTTTATTGTTATCATGTTTCCTATGCTATTCTGGGATGTCCTTGACATGAGTTGATCACTCCCATATGTCATTTACTAGAATAGTCGGGATGGGGCATGATATTTTTCTTTGACTTCTGTTTGTGGGATATTTTACGATGAAGTCAAATGAAAAAGTAATTGGGGTGTCTATGCATAAGTGCCTTCACATATTTAATAAGAATCAAATCATACAATTAATGTTTTTAGGACAATGCTATTAATAATGGCATTTCACTCATACCCCAACTCTAACTATTTGTTCCTTGATGGAGGGGAGAATATTCCTTGTCTATTGATCATGCAAGAAACACTCATGTCACATTGGTTCAATTATACTTAGATGATTGTAAATATTTCTATATTAAATTCCATGTAAGAAGTGCTCAAGTCATCCTGGTTTAATTATACCATGATGCTTGCATTTTATTACAACATAAAGAGCTCAATGATGGTAAAACAATTCATGTTGTTGTGATCTAAGATATTTCATGAAGTTGTGGAGATATTCATTTATCATTAGATTTCACATTCATTGGTTCTTTTACATATTTAAATAGTGTTCCATTTTCCTAGAGTTATTTTTATTCAAGTTCTTCTTTTATAGAATTTTGTAGGGTTTGTTACTTCTTAGGATATCCTGTCTATTCTGTCCATTCTTCTAGTGTCAAACATATTCTTATTATAATTTAGGACATTGGACATAAAAAATATTATGCATTTCATATAAGTTAATGTTAAATTGTTCATTCAATCCATTTCATTTTCATCATTTATAAATTGTCCATTTTCACGTGTCCCAATTCATTTAGTTGCATTATCTTATTACATAGTATAATATTGGTCATTTAGCAATTTAATTTATAAAAATATCCATTCTTCATTTCAAAGTAAGTGAGTATTCATTTTCATTTTATTATTTTCTATCATTATCCAACTTATTCATTATATACATATGCATCATATAGGCTATGTTCTACAAAATCATCATGCATTTCAACACATCCCATCCAATTGCATTTCATTAAGTAAGAAAATGTCAAATACTATAGCATCATCTAGTAATTCATCCATCTATATGCATAAGATAAATCACATCGCAACATAACCATTTAGAAATTATCATCTAGAATCACAACATGTAGAATCATAAATCATATGCATCTATATAAAAATATCTCATCACATCCTGCAAGTGTCGGTATCAATATCATATAAAACATAAACATGCATCAATGACAATGTCTATGTGTAAAAGTCCATCATATAGATTCCATGCATCATTAAATGATAACGAGTCATATGTCTAAATGTCCAATGATATATCTAAAGTAAAAAAATGTCCATCAAGTCTAAAGTATATAATGATACATAGTATAAATCAATGGGTGTATACAAGACTATCTAAGAACCACTATTGCTTGAATCAGTTTGTCTCTGCCTCCGTGCTGATATAGAAGGACCAACTATATCTGGATCTACTGAATCTGTCTATGGTCTTAGAGGTTGTGAAGTTGTGCCCCCACTATCCCCAGGTACTTGGTGGTAAACTACAGTCCTCATAGCATATGAGCTCTCTCAGAAGCTCCCGATCCACTGATCTCAAGGTACAACTTGTCTATATGCCTCCTTCCAATAGGTGATCTCCCTACTGGCTCTCAACATAAGTCTAAGGCTATCTGCATGTGGTCCTAGTATCTATGTGGACTCTAGCTCATCTAATAAAGTGTCAGCCTCACCCAATTGCTCTATAACTACATCTTGCTCTCTCCTCACAGCTATCAACTCTACCTCTAGATGCTCAACTCATCTCTCAAGCTCTAGGACTCGGTCTACCTATACCTATGTCAATGCTACTCTAACTAGAAAAGCCTCTATATCTATTTCCTCATCCTCATAAATCTCCCTCTGTAATAGTGGGTCTTGAATCCCGACATCCATACCTATCTTGTCATCCTACCTTGCTATCTTTTGTATGTGTATGTCCTGTCCCACCATGTTAAACATCTTCTCATCCTATCTTTTCTCACTCTATACTTGTATATCCTCTATTGGCATACATACTTATGCCTGTGCTTGTACATCAATCTGTGTTGGGCCATCTACCTATACCTATATAGGAGGGGGTCTAGGTACTTGTCTCACCAGAGGTGGAATAATTACCAATGGTTTAACCCATCCTCCTCTCATGCGAGGTCTGCCTCTACATCCTCTACTTCCACCAAGTCCACTTTCCAGCATCATCATCATCAACACCTCTACCACCTCTCCCTCTACCTCTGTCACCTCTATGTCCTCTACCTCATCTCTATCTCCGCTCCCTCCTCCTATCTCCTGCATCTCATCGTGGTGGCCTCTCACTTGGATCTGTCAGTCTAGGAAAAGGATGGTCTTTGAGGTACCTCTCATACTCTGCAGAAATTTGAGGGTCCACTACTCCCTACCTCATAGTCCATACTTGAAACAACATGTCTAGAAACTCCTATCAAGTGGTCTCAAATGATATCATCGGTCCCCACTCCCATTTCTCCTGATCAGTCTTGGAAAACTCTATCTTTCCCTGTGGCATCCCCTAGATTCATCCAAACTACCTCAGTACACAACCCATGATTTGCCTCTCAATAATTAACGAAGTTCTCCCTATAAACCATCGTGTCTCAAAATAGTAGCCCAACTATCTCTCATCGTTCCATGACTCACAATCAAGGTAGGGTCTCCATATCACTGCATTGATAGTGTCCAACGCGTGTCTCCAAAACTCTAGCTATCCCAGCTTATACTGAGACTGAATATAAGCATACAAGAATATATATGGCTACCCAATGCCTCTGAATCTCATTTCTACCAGTTGTGTGATAGCTATATGCTCCCACACCCATACATGAAGAAATGTGACTATAGTCAAGAGTGATGCACCCCTCTAATACACAACCTGGTGCAAGTCATGATATAGGTGTGCTAGTAAAAACACAGTCCAAGAAAATCAAGTCCCACCCTCTATGATACACTGTAATGTCTGACCCTAGCCTACTACAAATCAATGTGACCATCGGTCAAGACAAACATATTCGCCAATAGCTCCTTCCAAGATGACTGGAAGTGGCTCATACAGGTCCACCATGTCCTCCCAACTGATCCTAGCCTCATCAATATCATCATCTCCAAATAGGGCTTTACACTCTGTCAGACCACCGTGTTGCCGATCATATTGCACAGACTCTCCTATGATGTGTAGTCAAAGGATGCGATAAACATCCTCTAAAGTCACAATCATCTCTCTTGTAGGGAGATGAAATGTACTAGTCTCAGAGTTCCATCTCTCTACTAGAGCCATTAGCATGCCTAGGTTTTCCCTGAACTCAGGCATATAAATAATATGGTATAAGCCTGTTGCCCCTATCAACACTCTATCTGTCTCTGACAGGCCACCTTAGGTTCTATGTAACGAGATATCTCTCCTATGATATCAAAACATCTGTGATATGCTCCTATCAAATTACAACAAACCATCATGTATCCTACACATGTAATGTACCTCTTGATCTATCTGTCTAGCCTATATCTGCATCAATCACATGTCTATCTAATACTTATATCAATTATCCAATCATGTATGTTAACTAGAAAACACGCAATGATGTTCACAACCTCTAATAAATCTATCAACACACCGACAGAGAAAATCGACAAATCAACCTATGGTTTTATCAAATCTACCTAATTTCCTTTCTAATTTCATTTTCTTCTACATATGTGCAACAAAGAAAAATACATGCGCATAAGCCCTAAATGCTTGCACAAAAATAATGTTTTCACCGATTCATCTAATGATTGTGCAACACATTTGAGTGCATGTGCAGTTTCTACATATGCACACATTTGTTCAATAAATGCACAACTCCTAAAACTTTCTACTCTATTTGTGCATTTACCCCATATGTATGTGTAGAAATACCATGAAGCTGCACAAACACGATATTCTACTACACATACATGCACTGCAACTGCGCATTCATTCTCTATTTTTGAACAAAAAAATTTCCTACCTAAAACACACTTAAATTCAATCCTAACATGCTACAAAATCAAATATAAACATCCTAATCAATCACAAATGAAGGAGGATCAAACCACCCATTGGCTCTTTGTAGTTGGCTGGCCTCTGGAACTCCTGAACACGCTCGAAATGGTGATTTGGCAATGAGAATGACATTCTGATCACTCTTCTCTCCTCTTTCCAAGGCTCTTCTCTCTCAATGACAAGTGTGAAAATGATCACCTATCTACCCCTTACACCCCTATATATAGCCGGTGGACCCTATTTTCTTGGTGCATGGACCCTCCCTTTCAAAATTATTCTCCCACCACGTTTTTCCTTATTTTCTTTCGTGTCTTTTTCATGAGATTGATTGTCGACCTAATAAACAAAAAAAATAAAATAAAATAAAATAAGCATCCATCACTTTGTCGATCAATCTCCCAAGGGAGCATGCTAGCGTCACTTTTGATAAATAATGGGACCAATGCATTATTTCAAAGAGGGGAAAAATGTATACACTTAAAATTGGCTTGATAAATTAATTAAATATTTATTATTTAATTAGTGTTTATTCCTTCTATTACTAAGTAAATTATTTAATTTATTTAGTACACTCACTTATGTTATTCTTCTTATCATAAGTCCTCTAATTAGTCTTATTAAAGTGATTTAATTAATTGTTCAATTACACAATCACTATATGACAGTCTTTTAGTCCACTCATAGACCTAGTCACTTGACGCATCATCTTGGCTAAGATAATTAATTTATATTAATTATTAATTACTCACAATTATCCTCACAGATGTGCCCTATTTTCAAGGGCTATGTGGCCTCATGAGACTTAGCTTGGTCTCATGACCACATGTCCTCTTTGAACTTGGTCAAGATCACATTCCCTATTCCTTAAGAGCTTCTCTAGCCACCTCAAGGAGTCAAAGGTGACTCATGGGACACCTGTACCAAGATTCCTCATGAAGAAAATGTCTTCCCACCTTCTTCTCAAGAGTCTTTGTGAGACACTTTACATGTGTCTTTTCCTTCCACCTTAAACTCTCTTTTGTCAATGTAGGAGGAACATCTATCCTATTCCTCCTCTCACATTTTAGTTAAATCCATAATTCTCTCAACTCCTTCAACTAAGTCAATTTCAGCCCTAAGATCCTCCATCTTTCAATCTCCACCTTTGGATCTTGCCACCTAGGCTCGAGTCCCCCAAAAACCTATAAAAGTAGCCTTCCTCTTCCTTTGTGAGCCTAATAGAAATAGTGAATTTAAGAATCTAAGAAATCAAGCATTCAAGCATTCAAGGAATCAAGGATCCAAGCAATTTTAGCATCATTTTGAGCATTCTCATACCACCCACATCCATCAAACTTGCATCAATCATCATAGCACAAGAAGCATTCTAGATTTAGGTTATTTTTTTATCATTTCCACTATCTCCACACTTTGGAAGCATCTTGGGAAAAATGAGCATATTTACAATTCTTAGAGCTCACCAGTCCAAGAATTCAAGGCTAAGAGAACAATGGAGTCAAGCTACAAAGGTAAGTGAAGGTAAAAATATCATTTTTAGTATATTTTATCTTTGTAATATTCATTGGAATGCATTTTAGATAGATTTGATAGCTAATAGTGGTTATTATTTTAATTCTAGGATTATACAATAAATTTGCATACAATACTATAAGGACCAAGATTACTAAGAGGGGGGCACAAATCAATAATCTATCAAATTAGAAACTCTTCACAATCCTTTCAATAATACCAACCTCATTCATTAACTTTAAACTTAATGCATTCAATAAATAAAGTAACCATACAACCATCCGCAACAAAGTGACACTATTATTTTATTGTGGAAACCATGATTAGGGGTAAAAACCATGGTAGGAATTAGCACCCACTAATAATCTGCACTCTTCTAAACTTCACCCTCTTAAAGGCGTAGCCCTATTAGGAGCTTACCGTGATGCCTAGTTAGAAGAAGACCCTGTTAAGAGTTACTTGATTAATGGATTTACCTCTAGCCATGTTAGGAGTAACCTTGTTAAAGGATTTCAAACCCTTTTGAAAGAGTCACATTGTTAGATGATTTACAAATCAAACCTGTTAAAGTCTACCCGATTAAGGGTTTTTTCTTGTAGAAACTGTTAGGAATCAACAAGTACAATGATATGGGTATAAAACTTCTCCTTTTCTTGTTCAAATCTAATTAAGATCCTAACTTCTTCCTCTTGTAGATGATCTTCTCTTTTCTCGACCACACCTTCGCATCCATGATCTACAACTAACTAGGTTGGCCATTTCCTTAAACATGATCTAATATATGTGAATTTCATCATTAAAATTTATTTCCATTGAATCCCTAAACTCTAAGATGTGTTACTGATATTTGACTACAATTTCAAGTCCATATTAGCCTTCAAATCCATCGCACATTCAATTTAAATCAAGAATTGTCAAACCTTTTGACTTCTTCAACACGCTTCCAATACTTGATTGAATTTGATCACCTTGAACAATGTAACACTGACTTAGCATTACAAATCTATTATATCATGTCACCTTGACACTTGGATCGTAAAAACACCCACTACAACCAATCACATCAACACTACTCACCAATCTAACATCAATTGGTCAACCTATTCAAACATTTTGCAAACTTCCACAAAATGATATTCTATCCCCTAAAACAATGCCTTGCGGTACTCTAAACAACTTGCGATCATAGTATCAACAATATATCCTAGTGAAGATAAACATATCATGACCACAACATTTGGATCCACACCGATTTGATAGAACAATAAAATCATTCATCCTCTATCATTGTTTGTTCTTCTAGTTCCTCACCATTCAATTGATCATAACTCTTTTCATACTTATTTCCAGCCATTACGATAATACATAGAACATCTAGAGACATCTCTAAGTCTCCCATAATAATCTAACACTCCAATTATATCACAAACTCACCACACATTGGATTCATGAGTGGAAACACTTATCAACCTCCTGTCAACCAGCACAACACTTAGTTGACATCAATGACAACATCAATAACTGATCTCCTTGTCATCAAACCTATACCAAAACACTCTCAACAATCTCTATCACATATTTGCATCAGTTATGCCAACAATCTCCCTCTTTGGCATTGATGGCAAAACCACATCAACACCACATTGATCTAATAATGATAGCTCCTTCAAAGTCTTCTTTTCTCTTCCCCCCTTGCCTTCAACTGATTCTTTTGCCTATCTTCTCTTGATCTTATTTTATCTTGTCCCCATTTGAAAAAAATTCCAAAGGCACCACATAGGCCACCTACTGCTACAACAACTTCCTTTCCCTTCGATTGCTCCCCCTAAGGATTAGTCCCCTTAACATTGACCCAATAGTGAAATATATTCAATGAGTCCACTAGATTGATGCTTACAATAATGTCTTAGTTTTGTTCAGGTAGGGGAATAACCCATAACTTACCTCTCAGATACTCAAAAGTATCCTTAGGTAGTGGCTTAGTGAATATATCTTCTAGTTTCTCTTTGGTTGGAATGCATTTCAACTTGACTACCTTTTCCTACACTTTCTCTCTTAAGAAATGATACTTGACTGCAATATGATTAGTCTTAGAATGAATCAATAGGTTCTTAGAAATGTTAATTGCAATATTATTATCACAATATATAGTCATCGGTTCAATTATCTTCTCTTTGATACCTTCCAAGATATGCTTCATCAAAGCAATTTGAATAAAATTGATAGTTGGTGCTACATACTCAACTTCTGCAGTCATTGGGAGATGCAATTTTTCTTCTTACTTGTCCATGATACAAGTCTTCCTCCTAGAAATAATCCTCCTCCACTTGTTCTTTTTTTGTCATCAATGTTTCCTGCCCAATCTACATCAGTAAAAACACTCAAAGAGAAATCACCTTTGTGAGACTACCAAAGACCATAGTCTTTTATTCCTTTCAAGTATCTAAATATCCTCTTTACCGTTACCATTTGATATTCCTTAGGATTATCTTTTTTTTGTGTAATTAAATATTCATAATTATACTTTATTTAAGGTTACTTAGGATAATGCATTGCATAGTAGTTTGTCATTGAGACACCTAAGAGTTTGCACCTAACTTAAGCACATGGTGTAGGAGAAATTCTATTTTAGGTGTGTGGTCTACCTTTAGTTCACATATCACATTATCATCCTCATCATGACACATACTTCATTGCATAATGGAGGATGATCCACATTTGGTGGACATGTGATTACATCTTGCATAAGTGATAGCTTATCTCATCCTTATCACTATCTCTTATCACATTTCCTATATAAGGATGACTATTCTGTAAATTTTATTCAATTCATTCAATCAATCAATGAATTTCCATGATTTATAGTACCATTATTTCATGTTAATGCAATTGTCTTGTCATTATCTTATGGAAGTTATCTTGGTCTTTCATTTGATCCTGGGGGTGTTGTAGTGTCACCTAAAACTCTAACATGGTATCAAAGCTCTTAAGGTGTGAAAACCTCTTCTCAAGAATATCAATCTTGGCTTGATTAAATTGTGGGTGTAGAGTAAGGCTATTTGGACATCACTATTGCATAGTCTATTTAGAGAAAATTTAGGATTTTGTATTTGGTGGCTTTCTATTGCAGGTCAATATTGGATATTGCTGGTGCAAATCAAAGGTTGGAATCATATTAAGGAGGTCTGAAAACCCCTAAATCAATTTTTTTTCATCCAAATTGGGTACCCAAGGCCAAATCTAGAGCCATTTGAATTTTGGAAGTGCGACGACAACAATTCAAAAAAAATAATTTCAGAGACAATTTTCAAATAGTGATATCTCTGTCATCTCGACTCCTTTTTTTGAGATTTTTTTTTGGGGTAGAATTTTATGGTTTACACAATGATGTAGGTGGTTTTTGATCTCTATTCTTGAATTTTTCTAAAATCGTAAATCCCAATTTTGCAATTCTAATGTCTCTTTCGGGCTCATATGAACTCCTTTTCAGGTGAATTGGTTTTTGAAAGTGCATGATTTTTCATCTACTTTCTAGATATTCAATAAAATTTTAGAAATTTGACGTGGAAATATCACTTTCATAAATAGATCATTTTGGGGCTATAAATACCCTTGGTTAATCCTTGGATTTTAGTTTTTTGATTTGCATCAGTGATTTGAAAGAGTTATCAGTTGATTTTAGTTATTCTTTGGTTGCATTATGGACTTTTCAACAGTCAAAATCCTCACTCTATATAACTACCATGAATGGAAAGAATTTGTATCTAATCAATTGTTAAGTATTGTCTTTCTTAGAATGACTCTTGGGAAGGATCCAAAACTAGCTACATGTATTGTAGAAAGGAGAAAATGGTTTGATCGAAGGGATAAAGCACTTGGATCTCTTAGATCATCCATCTCTCATGATTTTCTATTTTATATTGCATCTTGCACACATCCTCATGATGCTTCAATAATCTTGGAGGGACTCTTTGGTAAACTTGATAGAATGAGAAAATTTAGATTGGAGAATGAGCTCATAGGTGTCAATCCTTGTGATTTTGACAATATTCAAGACTTTTCCTCTAAGTTCAATTCTATTAGATTGGAAATTTCTACTTGTGGAATTACTAAAGAGGATGAACAATTGATATTTTCTATTATTTCTAAGCTAGGTCCCGAATATTCAATATTTGTTTCTACATTCTATGCTACTATGGATGCGCTTGGTAGTGCATACAAAATTCCCGCTCTCGATTAATTTTCAGCTCAACTCACAAGGGAACAAGAAAATTTGGGAAACATGGGTCAATTTAAGCCTTCAACACATCATGCATTTCTTGAAAATGACTCTACTAAAAAGGATTCTATTGGAAAAGGAAAGAATAAACATAAGGATCCTAAGCCTCATGAGGTAATGAATCTCCTTCACAACATACTACTTTATCCAAGTCCTCTTCAAGACAAGAATCATCTAGAAGAAAGAGGGAAAAATGTTCATATTGTAATAATCTAGGACATGATGAGCACAAATGTTTCCATAAGCATATTGATGAGCTCACTAACATTCTTCAAAAGAACAATGTTAAGTTAGCCTCATTAGTGTCTACTTCTTCTTCTACACATTTGGAAGCTTCTACATCTTCATCATCATCCAAGGATAAAGGTAAAGGACAAGAACTTTTTCCTTCCACACATCCTGAGCAAGGAAAATGGCTTCTTGATTAAGGTGCATCACATCATATGGCATCTTCTATGGATACATTTTCTTCTATCGAGCCTTGTAATTCTCCTAATATATCGATGGGTAACAACACATACATGAAGGTTTGTGGGAAAGGTTCTATTCCTATGAGAGAGGGGACATTTAATGATGTTATTTGTGTAACATCCTTGACCACTAATATCATTTCTATTTACCAAATTACTCATGGGGCACAAGGTAAAATTATTGAGTTCACTCTTGATTATGTCCACATTAGGGACATGGAGACTAGAGATGTCATAGCTATGGGAGTTGTTAATCATGCATCACACTTTTATTCTTTTTCACATTTTTTTGATCATGATGATGGTATTTATGATGTTTACACCCCTTTACCAAGGGTGAAATATGTATGTGAGGAGAAATTTGGACACTTGAATCATTATGTTCTTGAGATAAGTGTTGAACTTCCTACTCCTCCACCTCCTGCTTCTTTAGACATGGATTATACTATTCAACATGATGATCATAGAGCTTCATATCTTGCAGTATGTGATGACTACTTGGATGCCATTTCAACATTTTTTGTTGATTCTCATAATGCAGATTTGGGAGACATAGTTGATGGGGTTTCTCTTCTCTTTGATAATAGAGACACACTTGGAGTTGGAGATACTTCTTCATATTATTTGGAGATTGGAACTTTTGATTCTTCTCCTTCACTTGGTTTGTCACATGATGTGATAGATTCTTTGAGCTTGGAGAGACCTATCCAGTCTTCAGAGATGCATACATGGAGACCGTCATCTTCTTCTCCCTTCTATTTTCAAATGGATTGGCTTCTTCGTCATTTGATGTATCTATTTATTCCGAAAGGAAGACATATTTCTTATAGGCATTGGATTATCTTTTATTGTAGGTACTCTTCATGAACATTGAAGCTTCTTCATTATGGGGGGAAATCATGTCTCCTTCTATCCTTATTATGGGGGGATAATTCTTTGTATATACATGATGCATGTAGTCCTTGGGGGGTCTTGAGTAATCCATCCATCCATGCATATTTTATGTTTTCATCTCTCTTTTTGGGGGAGGTATTTTTCCCATGAGTTTTTCCCTCTTTCTTTGCTTTATGAGAAATTGCATTTCATGTATTGCATAGCATATTGTACATGGGTACCTAACATGTCCTAGTAGCCAGGACCCATCTTACATTGTGAATTTGAGTGCATTACCCTAAGTTGCACTTAAGGGGGGGTTTTGGGGTAATTATATATTCTTAATTACACTTTACTTAATATTACTTAGGATAATTCATTGCATAGTGGTTTTTCATTGAGACACATAGGACTTTGCACCTAATTTAAGCACATGGTGTAGGAGAGATTCCACTTTATGTGTGAGATCCACCTTTAGTTCACATATCACATTATCATCCTCATCATGACATGTACTTCATTGCATAATGGAGGATGATCCACATTTAGTGGACATGTGATTACACCTTGCATAGGTGATGGCTTATCTTATCCTTAGCAATGCCTTTTATCTCCTTTCCTATATAAAGAGGCCTATTATGTACATTTTATTCAATTCATTCAATCAATCAATGAATTT
The DNA here is from genome assembly GCA_027943335.1 of Chamaecyparis obtusa. Taxonomy (NCBI): domain Eukaryota; kingdom Viridiplantae; phylum Streptophyta; class Pinopsida; order Cupressales; family Cupressaceae; genus Chamaecyparis; species Chamaecyparis obtusa. The sequence continues at coordinate 1,719,919 of BSBK01004321.1, read as the reverse complement.
CCATGATCTATAATATCATTCTTGCATCCTATTGCAATTTTATTTTCATTCTCTTGTGGAATTTATCTTGATCTTTCATTTAATCCTTAGGGTGTTGTAGAGTCACCTAAAACTCTAACATCTTGAAATATGGCTACTATACCAACTGCTTGTGCAATGTTTAGTCTACTATGAATAACATAATGCAACTTATCAATCATGGATCTGTATAGAGTTTCATCTACTACACTTGACTCATCATCCTTAGACAATTTGCATTTGGTCACCATGAGGGCTCCAACTAGTTTGGAGTCTTCCATTCCAAAATTCATCAGTACTTCCTTTATGTACTTAGACTAACTGATACACATACCATCCTTACATTTTGAAATCTATAATCCAATAAAGAGCTTAATTTCTCCTATCATTGACATCTCAAACTCCTTCATCTCCTCAAAAAATTTCAAATTCATTTCATCATTTCCTCCTAAGATTATGTCATCCAAAAATACTTCAGCTAATGGTATCTTATCACCTTCAAGTACATGTTGTTATCCTCACTTGTTCTTATGACATTAATCTTAACAAGATAAGTGTGTAGCCTTCCATACCATGCTCTAGGTTCTTGTTTTAGTCCATACAATGAATTTTGTATCTTTTACACCATATCCTTATATTTTATCAATGAAAACCTATCCAGTTTCTCTATGTAAACCTCTTCTTCAAGAATCTCATTTAGGAAAGAAGATTTGACATCCATTTGAAAAAAATTTAAACTTCTTATAGAAAAAATTTAGCAATTAAAATTCTTACCCCTTCAAGTCTTTCCACATGATAAAATGTTTCTCCATAGTCTAATCCTTCTTCTTGTGCATATCCCTTACATACAAGTCTTTCCTTATTATGAACCACTTCTCCATCTTCATTCAATTTTTTCCCGAAAACCCACTTTGTACAAATCACAGTCTTGTCTGCTAGTCTAGGAACAAGTGTCCATGTATCATTCTTCTCAATTTGATCAAGTTACTCTTCCATGGATTTTATCCAATCATTATTCTTCAAGGCTTCATTCATAGTTTTAGGCTCAAACTTGGAAATCAAACATGTACTTTCTCTAATCTTCCTTCTTATCTGTACTCTAGAATCTTTATCTCCTATAATTTGATCAACATAGTGATTCAACTTCATATAACTTGGAATAAATGGTTTAGGTTTAGGTACAAGTTCTTGTTCCACTGGTTGAACCACTCCTTCCTCATTGTTCATTTCAATTGATTCTTGCACTTGCAGTTGCACATACACAAATTCCTAATCATTTACTAGTTCTTGCTTCCTTGTTACATCAGATTTATCTAAAAATTCATCTATCTTCACATTTTCACTTTCAATCATCTTGTTATTCCTTTTATTGAAACACTTATAAGCCTTGATTTTAGTAGAATATCCCAAGAAAATACCTTCATCACTCTTAGGATCAAACTTGTCAGTGAAATCATCTCTCTTGATATAACATTCACTACCAAAAACATTAAAATATTTAACACTAGGTGAATGACCATACCATAATTCATAAGGTGTCTTACCAGTTCCTTTCTTCACCAGTACCTAGTTCAATGTATAGACTATAGTGCTAGTGAATTCTCTCTAATATGACTTGGGCACATTACCTTGATTCATCATTGTCCTTGCAACATAGACTATAGTTATGTTCCTCCTTTCAACAACACCAATCTATATGGAGTTCTTGGTGAAAACATCTGCCTTTTGATTTCATTCTCCTCACAATATTGGACAAACTCTGATGAAGTAAACTCTCCTCCTCTATCATACCTTAAGAATTTCAAGATCTTACCTATTTCTTTCTCAACAAGTTCTCTTAAAGATTTAAACTTGCAGAAAGCTTTAGATTTATCTTAAGAAAGTCACCCACATCATCCTTGAGTAGTCATCAGTAAAAAATATGAAATATTTATCACCATGATAACTTCTTTTCCTCATAGGACCACACAAATATTTACACAGTAAATCTAGAATATTCTCTGATGAAAATGACTTGATACTGAAAGTAGAACTAGTTAACTTACCCAAATGAAATTCCTTACACATCATGTTGTCTAGCTTAACTAATTGTGCAAAACCTCTAACTGCATTCATTTTGTTAACTTTGACCAAACTATCAAAGTTAAAATCAAAAAACCTTTTATGCCACAACCAACTATCCTTAACTCTAGCCACCAAACAACTATTTATAGTAGTATTCATATGGAATAAATTACCTCTAGTCTTCCTACCAGTTGCAATAAGATCACTTGATCTTCCAAGTATCCTCCAAACGCCTCTTTTGAGCTCATGTCTATAACGTTTGTAATTCAACTGACCCACACTCAACAATCTCTGTAACATCTTTGCATCAATTATGACAACATAACTATTAGGAGGAAGTGAATAATAGGGAAATAGTTCCATCCTTACTAAAAAAGGTCTCTACATAGGAAGGATTGGGATTCTAGACTTCTAGTAGTTGTTTGGGCTTATAGGATTCCATTGAAGAAAACCACAGGTTTTAACCCATTTAAGATTTTCTATGGGAACAAGGTTGTCCTCTCTATAGAATTTGAGCTCAAAAAACTAAGGACAACATTGTAAATTATCTTAAATTTATCAAAATCTTAGCAAGAAAGGATTATCAACCTCAATTCCTTGGTTGAGTTTAGAAATGAGACATTCCAATACACGTAGTTGATCCAAAACCCAAGAATGAAATGACATGATATATTTATCATGACAAGGAAATTTGAAGTAGGTGATTGTGCCTTACTCTATGATTCTAGATATACAAGTTACTAAGGGAAATTTTAAACTAGATGGATGGGACCATATAATGAAATAGAAAAAGTATTCCCTAATGGGTTTGTTAGGCTTGAAATTATTGACCTAGTGAGATTCTCACTTTTGTTCAATGTTCATCGACTCAAATTATATAAGAAGACCGTAAGCAAAGACAATTTACTCTAGTAATTTGGTTAGACAATACTTCTAGATTCTCCTACAACATTTTTACTTATATCAAGGGTAGATGAAATTTTAGAATAAATTTTAGCATAAGTAATTCATAAGAAAGTTTTCATTGTCTAGAAACACTTTCCATTTTTAGTAAAGATGATTAGATTGCTAGGTAACCATATCAGAGGTACCCATTCTTGTAAAAACTTGATAGGTTGTTAACATTCAACTCATGGTAAGCACACTTTGGTCAGCTCAAGAATAATTTGTATATACACTTCATCAAATGATGTGGCATGAATTGCATCTCAATGATAGTTATTTTTTCCAACTTATTTATTGCATGATATGCAATGCTGTTAACTAATTAAAAATTGCATGCATCATAGAAACTACTCGTAACTATAATCACATCATTGAATATCACCAACACCCTCTTTATCATCAAATGATATGCACTTTTGTTTCTCTTTGTGTCCATTTCAAATTTTATTCATATTATCTAGTAATGATGGAATTAATTTCAAATTACATTCATTTAATCTGCATCCAAGTTCTTGATATGTATCTTAGAAAAGCTTCCCTATTTTTGGGAACATGAGAGAACTTACTAATTTTAGGTAGAGGGGTTATTATTGGAAGATCGATGAAAGATAAATTGTAATATGCATAATCCATAATTTTCTTGATATTAATCAGCAACCAAAACAAGGGGGTTAACACTTACAAAATGACAACATGAGAGGGGTAGAGTGATCAACATCATATTACAAAAGGTGTTGGTTGTAAGAAGTCAAGGCCACAAAGGGCACACTATTAGTAAATTAGCCACCTTCCTTAAAGATCCTCTATAGAACAAAGGGACACTCACAAAACAATAGCTATTTATTGAACACTTATAGCATAGTGGTTGAAAGGAGAGTCTTTTTAATGGCCTCTTTCAGACACTATGCTATCCATCACATAAGCACTCTAGTTGGGTGGGGAGAATCCTCAGAAAAAGAACACAAAACCACAACCATGTTCCTCCTTAGGGAAACCCATACATAAGCTACCACATCAATAATATGAAAAAAGGAAGGAGAAAATTAGAATAGAGACCCCTCTGAATCAACACAGAAGGTGTCCTCCATACACAAGAAACCTAAAACCTCATTGTCATTCTCAAGACATCGTAGAAAAATAGTCATGGGGAGAAGAAACTAATTCCCCCATGTAGGAGCCCAAGCCAAAGGGTAAAAATCCCCTTTCCCATAGTGGCTTGAATGACAAAGCACCATCCCATATTTTTATACCTTAACCCATGGCTCACCATGAGATAAATATGAATAGATATAAGATTAAAAATAAAAATAGGCTTAAAAAATGGTAGTGTAGCTTAGAGAGGTAGAGGCCCAACCACACCATTTGCCTCAACAACAAAGAAAGTAGTGTAAAGCCAAATCTATGGTAAGGAAACAATGGTATCTCTAGGTGGAAGATGGAGAAAAAACAAGAAAGCATCCAAACTCATGTAAAGACTCTAAATTAGTGGCCACAAAGTAGTTACTAGCCACAAGACATTTGTATAAGCACAATATATTCATAGATCTACCAAAAATAGATGGTTTATAAATCCCTCAACCTGCCAAGACATGAAAACTCAAAAAAGGAAGAATTCTTCATAGTAATGATAAGGATTTGAAAATAAGTTTGTGCAGTCCACAAACCATTCAAAAAATAAGCCACAACTAAATTGGTGCCACTATAAAAGGTAGAAAAGACACTGGAAATAAGCTCAAATCCTCTCAATGCAAGGATATTAATTTTCAAATGAAGCCACTCCAATTCTGCCACATCATGAACAAACCAAGAGCTATATGAATATCATTTTTCTCATACTCTGCAATAGAAGGAATTCTAGTATCCATAGGGACCAAAATAGCCCCAACCCAGTGTAACCAGCCAACACCCTTACATAGGAGCATGATAGACACAAACCATGCTTCATCATAGCCACTATGATAGTCATCTTCCTCAAAATAACCCCCCTCTACAATACCATAATTTGAAAACCCCTCTCTCCTCTTCCCACTCAAAGCTATTTTCAAGCATTTCATAATCCATAATTGTTAGTCTTTGTTAAAAACTTCTATTTCTAATCACCCAATCACCCATCATTAATACTTTTACTTCATTATATACACAACAACCCACTACAAAATTACAATCATACTTATTTTTTTTGTCTTCAATCTTTTACAACTTTTGTTTAATTCTTACTACACCTCCAGTAGTGCATGTAACCAATTTAATACCTAAGAATTTGTCTAGAATTAGGAATCTTAGTAGTTGAGATAAATTTGAGGTATTTGAGAGGTGAATTAAGAGCATAGTTGCATAATAGAGGAGAAACATGCACTATGGGTGGAGATCCCATTAGAAGGGAGTTGACTGATCATAGGCTAGCGAATAATGAGTAGTAATGCAAGAGGAAATTGGAAAAAGTAGGATGGATGGAGTATTTTCATAAGATGATAAAGTTTAATTCAAAAATTGTAGTGCAATTTTCATTAACCATAGAAGATGGGGTAGCTACTATAAAAGGACTAAGAGATGATTTTGTTATGCTAGAAATTGTTGAAGTTACAAGGTTGTTGACTGAGGGTGAATAGTATTCTAACATTCATGATTCTTTTTTTGTTAGTGAAGAGTTTACTAGGCTTGAAAATGGTTCATTTGACACCTCCAAGTAGGGGACTAAGAGAATTTATATTCCAACCAAATGGGAAGCTGCAACCACACACATTATTAGATACTTCACTTGTGAAGGTACACATTAATTTATGTACTCCTAACATTTTTAATTTCTCAACCATTTACAACATGGGTGACTGGTGAATGTCCCAAACTAATTGGATCACTTTTTAATAATAATGGACACAAAGGTGAAAAATGTAAGTACACATCATTGTCTCACTACTATTCGATTACTTTTCTTGTGAAAAGAATCTTGAGCATGTATTTTTTAAAAATGAGTTGGCACAAATTTCTTAAGGTCAAAAAGGTTAAATGTTTTAGTTTAGAGCTAAGAGGTCACAAATTGAGATTTAAGAGGAAATTAAAAGGGGAAACTAGTAAGAAAATGAGTAAATCAGAGTAAAGGGATTCTAGTTCCTATGACCATGAGAAACCTTCAATTTTTTTTGAGTATGCATTTAGTTAATGATCTTAAAACTATGAGGAGGAGCCCCAAAAGAATCCTCTTGTAGCAATGACCAAATCACAAACATTAGCTCAAAAAGTTGTCATACCTTCTTGAATCAAAGGAACTACAAAGCCCTCAAAACAAAAAAAAATTAATGGTAAGGATAAGGTAGAGGTAAAGGAAAAACAAAAGAATCTTGTGGATAAATACCCTATTGTAGCCTCTACCAAGAAGAAGAGAAAAGGAACACCTAAGAAGGAGAAACAAGAAAAGCCTTCTCCTTCTCCTATGGAGAAGACCAAACCCTCTTCGAGCAAGAAAACCAAAAAATTTGAAGATACTATGGCTCAACAAAAGGAAACAACATAACTATCTGCTATTGTAGGGAAGAAAAGAAAATCCACTCTCCATTACTTGCTACTAATCCTAAAAATACAACCCTCTCTACTAGTGTGAAACAAAAATTAAAGTTGCAAGAAGAAAATGCCGCTACTGCTACCCCTATTTTGGAGAAACATCATCTTATGTATTTTACCACACAATTGTTCACCAAGGACAAACCCCCCATTATAACATAAATTGGAAAGAAATTGAAACAAATTGATCCTACTTGAAAAACTAAAAGGAAATCCCATGAATTAAAATCCAAGGCAAGGACAAATAAGAAAAATACTAGAATTGAGTCAAAAGTATACATGAATTTTGAGACAAGCAATGAGAGAGGGCATGTCCATTATTCATTTGATGAAAGAGGAGAATAAGAATTTTTTGATGATAAACTTACAGACTTTGGTGAACCAATATCAAATTGGATAGAAGAAAATGTAGAATCATAGATTGAGATAATTCAAACTCTTAATATAAAACAAGAAGTGATAAAAAAGGATAGTAAGGAGGGTGGAATATACACACAAAAGAAGTATAAATAATTGGGCAAGAGGACACTAATTTGGATCAGATGGAAAAACTAGCTAACAAAGAAGTTGAAGATATTATTTAACATATTACAAAGACTCTCCCTTGTAGAAGTACCTTGGAACTCTCTTTTAATATCTTGGCCCTTACCCACACTTAGGATATGGAAGAAGGTCAAGCAACTAAAATTCCAAGAAAAAAAATTAGTTGAAGAACATGCACAATTGTAACAAAGGTTTGACAAAGAGTAAGAAAAGACTAATGAGAAACAAAAGTTGAAAATAAAGGTGGAAAATATAGAAATCATGGTTCAAGAATAGTCTTTTCTATACACAATTAGTTGGTGCATAAAAATCGGTATACACTCCTAATGAGGAAACTAATATTCTATTAAGTAATCCCTTTCTTGTAGGAAGACCTATTTAATTATCAACAAGGGATGTATGGATTTGGATCATGCTAACACATTTATTTGTAAAGAAGGTGTTCCTAGTTTCCTATCAATTCATGAAAGAAATAATCTAAACATGCCAATTAAATAAAATAGAGATGTGTTGAATGCCATTTATTTTGCATAGTAGTGGCTCCAAGTAGGTGGTAGAGTTAGCATAGTAGTGTTATAGGAAGACTAATTGAACATTAACAATAAAACTATCTTTATTATTAAAGATATAAAATCAATAGAAACCAATAATTTTTTTGAAAAAAGACTTTAAAATATTAACCAATTGTTATTAGAAGAAATCACTAATCATTAAAAATGCAATTGTTACTCCAATAAATGAAACTAATCTAATCTAATCTACAAAGATAATTAATTCACCTCAAGTGACCCTTACTTGAGGGGCTGTAATTTAGACAAAGGTAACTTAAATCAACTTAATATCCATTCATTACCTTTATTGATAACTAACAACACATAATAAAAAGAATAATTTCAACTTCTAGTTTCATAATCTAGGTAGGATCCAACATAGTAAGAACAACATAACTCTTGATGGATCTATTGGAAATATTGTTGAGCAGAGCTTTTCCATTCATAAGGCCTCAACTGAGCATGTCAGAATCCTTGTGGACAAGCTGGAATAGGGTAAAGGGGATCATGCACCAAAGGAGGTTAAGGAGGGATAGGGGCCTAGTAAGAGGACCAAAGCTAGCTTTAAAAATTTGGAGGCCAATAAGAATAAATATTTGGAGGAGCTCAAGGTATCCTTAGCAAATATGCAAATGTTGGCTGATCAGGGGGCTAAACTTATGAAGATTATCTAGCTGTCTTTTTGCTATCTCGTTGTTTCTTGCTGTCCTCTTTTCTATTTTTTTGAGAGGACTCATTAGTTTTTGGTGTTTTTTTATTGCGTTGTTGCATTGTTTCTATTGGGATTTTAATGCTTATTCTATAATCTTGATGTAACAAGTTTCAGATCCTTTCAAAACCTATTTTTATGTAATCAAAATTCTTGATGGATCTAGACTTTATAGATAGTCCAAAGAGAGTGGTCATGATTACAATTGCATTCCTATTGAATAAATGTCACCTTCCTAAAGTGATGGTGACTTATTCTTCAGCTATACTATGAATCAAAAAATTCTAACCAATCAATAATACTTGAGTCCCACTAGAACTCAAATTCTTCAACATACATAGCATGAAATTATGCAAGGGCCAAATAAATTTAACAATAGACCATGATGTTAGCTCCACAAATCCTTTATCTTTCTCATGTGTTATAAATCCATGAAAAATTCAATAAGGATAGGAACAACCACATCAACCAATGTCTCTAGCCTCTTCCTTGCAATCACTATAGATATATCTTCTAGCTTGGTTGTAGATTAATAGCTATTTTCTAGGGATTTAGGTTAGTTATGGTAAAAAATATATCCATACATATTGTTTTCATTCATAAAATTATGCCATCATGAATAATCATAAACATAACACAACATAACATTCATCATATATCACATCTATCATATATAAGGTGTTAAAATTGTCCACTAGGTATAATTTTAAGCACATAAGTTTTGATAACGTCTAATAAAGTTTAAACTATAAATAATTAAAAGACACCATTTTAGAGACTCGTCAATCCCACATATTATGAATTATAGGCTTCCAACAAGGGCATATACCATATTTCTCAGGGAGTAGTTTCTTGGTTTCTAGTTTATGTATCTCTATTTTGATCTTCCATTTTCCTTGATTACCACCACAATTATTGGATATTTTTAGAGGCTCGATTTAAGAATTATAGAACACATTATGCGAGTTTTTCCTACATAACCTTTTCATCCCCTATAACACAAACTATAACCCTCTACTATATGTTGGAGATTTACAGGTTAAAACCTTTCACTCTTATATGAAAAGTGAGGAAAATAGAGGTACTCAAATGTTTATTTAAAAGGAAATGGAGAAATCCATTTTCTTAAGCCTTAGATTTGAGTCACATGATTTGTATGCCATCCTAATTAACAGGGTCATATTTATGAACAAACATGTTCTCTAATATTAAGTCCTTGCAGACATGAGAAATAATTATGAAATGTTTAGTACAATGGAAAGGAATATAGGTAGGGATGTACTTAAATTTATTTCAAAAAGATGACAAGAAATATTAGATAAAATTAAGAGAAAAGAACCCAATTCTTTGTATAACTATCATGCAACAATCAAGAAAATAAGAACATACATGTAATTAGATAGCAGTTAGAATCTTACCTAGCCACCCCTCCTCTTTCAACCTCCATTGATCTTGTGGCATGTCCTATATTATATGTAGGAAAATGAATATAATACTAAGCTGGAGGATCTAAGGTGGAGGAGGATTGATAGAGCTTATGGATTCTACTAGAACCAACTAACACCTCACTTATGAATAAAAATGCACAATAACTTTAGGAAACTAGATCTAATAAAGAACCACCTAGTTAGACATTCTTGGATACAAGTGGTGAACTAAGTTGGTGGGAATAATGATTCCATTACTTCTCCTCTTATTTTCCTTTTACCAAACTTTAGTTAAACTCTTTTATGCTTATTATGTTATAGACTTAATCTACACTTAACTCTTTTTATGATCTAAAGATACATATGATGCATTTTGGTAAGTTTATTAATGAATGATGAATATTTATGTATATGATTGAAATTACATAAATAATTTATTGAATTTAAATGGATACATGTCATATGTGATGTTTGAAATACTAATATTTCCTGTAAAATTTCAACTTGGTTGACTAAGCTAGCTATTGTAGATGAGATGGTGAAGGTTCTAACAACCACATGTAGAACTCACCTAGAAAGAGTCAACGTGGTAGTTTGGCTATCTTGGGTATCTTGGAGGATGTGAACTACTTAGATACTTCTTCAAAGGATGAATCATCACCTCCAAAAAATCAACTATTGACTCTATTACATTATTTTAAATGGATAGTTATGTTTTGAATATAGATAGAGTGTTCTAGTCTATTATGTCTTTCACACACACCCCATTTAAAACAAGGACCCCCTCTCTTTTCTTTCCTCTTTTTGCCTTTTGTGTGCATTAGTTTCTAGGCTTTCCAAGGTTTGGGATAATTTTGTTTCTAATTCGTGGGGGCCTAAGGTTGGTTAAGTCCTTAGCAAGATAAACAATTTTTTGTTGAAAGTCTAGTTGAAAAGGCTAAAACTCAAGGAGTGTCAAAATTTAGGAAAATTTAAAAAGTTAGGGAAATCCACAAGCTCATGAAATTCCTTAAATTCCTTGACAAGGTGAAAATCCATAAGATTTCAAAAGTTAGGGAAATTTAGAGACTCATGGAATTCCTAGAATTCTTTGGAAGGTCCAAATCCCCTAAAATTCCTTGAAAGACCCAAATATGATAAATTATTTATAAGATCCAAATCCATTAAAACTATTTGGAAGGTTTAAATCTCCTAAATCCTTGAAAGACCCAAATCCCCAAAATTCCTTGAAATGCTCAAATCCTCTAAATTCAACGGAAGGTCCAAGCTCCCTAAATTCCTTAGAATTCTTAAATCCCCTAAAATTTCTAGGAAAGCTCATATCTCCTAAATTTTGTTAAAGGCCCAAATCCCCTAAATTCCATGGTAGGTCCAAATCCACTAAATTCCTTGGAAGACCCAAATCCCTAAAATTCCTTTGAAGGTCTAACTCTCCATAATTGCATGTAAGGTCTAAATTCCTTAAATTCCTTGGAAAGTCCAAATCACCTAATTTATTGGAAGGTCCAAATCCCTTAAAATTACATGTAAGGCTGAAATATCCTAAATTCTTTGGAAGGCCCAAATCCCCTAAAATTATTTGAAGAAGAGTGTCAAGTTTTTGAAAATCCAAATAGAGGTCAAATTTTTTAAAAATGTATAAAAGAGCCTAGACCTAATCAATTTGATGGAGAATATTTTAGCATGTGATTCAATCATAATTTTGCACATTGTCCACATAAATTATTGGAATTCTTTTAGAATTTTGAAATTGAAAATCTTTATATTATGAATTCTAAACATATTTGTTCATATTTTCCACTATCTTATTTAAAAATAATTAGGTAATTTTTTATTTTTTTTTCAAATTTGATGTAGCTTAATAAGAATGAAATTTTATTAAGGCTAAGGTGAATTATGACTTTAGGGGGGTTTTTTCCTTCATCAAGGATTTTATCATATTGGAAGAGCATGATAATGCGGGACGAGGCCAGAGTGTAGAGAAGGGGGCCTCCGAGAGAGCAGAGTGAGGCCCTACTATAACTAATAAAGCCACTAAACTAAACTATAGTATGGGGGTGGGGGGGGTGCAGTGAGACCCCTCCATTCATGTTGGCAGGTCACTTCACCAGTCATGTCTGTGAGTGCCCTTAACAGTTGGCTCGATTGATAGATGGTCCCAAAGTGCCCTTGAGGACACTAATCTCAGACAAAGATTTTTAGGAATTTACAATTAAGTTGACATCCATATACTATAAGGCGAAGGTTATAGTCATGCTATGCAAGGAGGATCTCAAAAGTGTTATTCCAATATTCCTAGGAAAAGACAACTAGATGTGACAAGTGGCCAAATAGCTCATTTATAATGAGAAATAATTTATTGTATAATCTAATAATAATAATTTTAATAATATTAAATTAAAAGGTTGTTATTTTTGAGTTATTATTATTTTGCCTTTTTTTACCTCAAGATATGAAGATTTCATCTTTTTGTGTAGTAGGTTAGAATATTAAATGTAAGCATCTTAGGGCTTCTAGAAATTAAGTATTTTCCCCTGAAATGATTCAATCTTGAGCATTGATTGAAATTATAAAAAATATAAAAGATCTATATCTCTCCATATTTTGAAAGAAGGATTTTATAATTGTTTCTATTATGTTGGAAAAATTAATGTAGAAAGTCATTACATTTTGGTGCATTCCTGTGTAGTAACTATAGACACCTAAAAATTATCAAGATCAAATGAAGTGAGAATCTAAGGAAAAATCATAGGATTAATTTCAATCAAGTGAAAATCCAACATTAATTGAAATCAAAAGCAAAAAACATTAAATAAATCAAATAAATCATTTAATTGTGCAATTAATCTAATGAATTGCATAGTTCGATTAAAATATAATTTAACTCATTCAAGGGGTAGACATGACTAAAGAAATTAATTAAATTCAATTAATTAATTCCTAATTTTTCTCACCCACAACACGGGAGGAATTACCTCAACCAATAGGAATTAAGGATTGGGCTCACATGGATGAAAGCCACATTGAATCTCAATCACTCATAAGGAGAGAGCATCTTGACCACTCATTTTGTATCATTGTCCCAAGCTTTGAGGAAAAAATATTTAAATTATCCCCATATTTGAAACCATGGACTAAAATTCAACTCAATCATGATCAAAGTAACTCCACCCCCTATGCTTGCTAAAATCTATAAATAGAAGCCAAAAATTAGGAGAAAAGGATCCCATTATATCTTTGAATTTCATCATTACTATAATGAATTTGAGCTAGGAGCATTTTCAGCATAATTGAGCATAGTATTCATTGAAATAGGATTAATTGTGTAGTAATTTAGCTTCATTGTCATTTTAGAGTTGTCACTAATGGAGGCTTGCATAGATCTTTACATTAGAAAATCTAAATAGATATCTATAGGATGCTTCTTATCATTATTTTCATTGAATACTTTACTAATTATCATATTTTAGCTCAATTTGATTGAAATAGTGATAAACTAATCCTATAAAGGTACTTCTTGTTAGAAGTCTTATTTGGGAAAGTAACATACTGAGACAGGGGGTGAATCAAGAATCTATAAAAAAATGATACCTTGAAATGAATTCAACATATATCATCAACAAAAACTTCAATGCTACAATGAGTCTAACTGCTAATCACATCCATGGAAATAAAAAACATAACACAAAGATTTTGGTAAGAAAGAAACCCTCGAAAGGTAAAAATGGGGTGGTGATGTCACCCACAAATATTCACTACTACGGTAATAAAGTGTGCTTATTAGGGCTACAAAGTTTTGATCACTTCTGGTGATCTACCCTGTGAGGGGTTTGCCTTGCTAAGAGCTTACAGACTTATACAGTCTATCTTAATTAAAGGATTTTAAACTTACCACTAAGTAAGCACTATGTTAAGAGATTTATAAAGGTTTATTAGGACCACTCTGTTAAGAGATTTACCCTCATTCACTTGCTAGAATGTATCAATACCCGATCCTTCGATTCGCACTTCAAATGATGATAAAATATCTCCTCTTTCCAATACTTATCTGATCTCAGAATCAAATATTACTCTGTTCTATCCTTCACTACTCTACTCAGTCACTCTTCCTGATCTATGCATCTGACATTCAAAACACTACTTCCATTTGCATACATATAAAATCTCCTAATTGTTACATTATTAGGGTTTTGATGTCACCTTAAATAGACAATTGATCAAGCTCCTAGATGAAGATCAACAATCTTGATTCATCACTTGTTCTTCTTAAGTATTCCTTTTTCTAATTGGTTATATTGCTTACATAGGGATTAATGATTGAAATCATGACACGTAATGAACTCCTTAATTATCTCAACAATCATTAAAACATGTATAGAAGTTGATCAAAATGGTTTACCTAGGTGTTCATGCCATTACAAACACATATACCCAAAATGGGTCACTTGGCATATGAATTCTTTAGTTCTTGGTCAAAACTACTCTCCATATACTAGCTCTCAGCACTGACTCTTCTATACAACTCGGCATTCATAGGACTCAGTAATTACTGGGGTAATTTGTGACCTCTAACTTTCTTGGCAATAACTACTTCTTGGTACATATACAAAATACAATTCCATACATTACTTAGCCTTAGAAGGATGGCTCAGTTGTAGTGATGACCGACCAAATCTGACTTGATATTGACTAAGAATTTGACAGTAATAGACAACATGACTTGGAGATCAACAATCTCCCCATTTGACATTAGTGGGAAAAACACTTTATCATGACTTTACATTACATAAACAAAATAGTACTTAGTACTTCCATACTCTGCCTAAGATTGTGACTCGATCTTAATTATGTTTACCAATATATACATGACTCTGACATACAATGAGTATACATGACATTTCAAAACACTATGTCATACCTTTATACATTACCATATATCTCCATCTATTTTATCCTTGTGTCTTCATCTATCTCCCCCTTTGGTCTACTCTATTTCTCCCTTATTTTTGTCACTTTGAACTATTGGGGTGTTGAGGTAAGATAATACTTATCCAAAAATGGTTTTTGGAGTTGAAGAATCATTTCTAGAGCATTGTGCCATCTAGATCTAATAGACTCCAAAACTTGTATTTTGATTTCTTGGTGAGTAGCTAGATCAACCAAACTTTTTGCAATATAGAGATGATGATCTCTTTGTACTAACTCTTTTTTTGATGCCAATTCTTTCTGCATAAACTCCAAATGAGGTGTCAACATTATTTATATAGAGATTTGTTTCGCTCGTATCTTTATTGGAAATCTACTATGGGAAATTGATATATTGAGAGGGGGGTGTGAATCATATATCTACTAATAATTCCATTTTGACACAAACTTACTTGCATACCAAATTTAATATGGTAAAAGATCCAACAATCTAATCATCCCTGAAAGTAAAACATAACACAAAGATTTTGGTTACACGGAAACTCTTGAAAGGTAAAATTGGGTGGGGATTACACCCACCAATCTTCACTACTACAGTATTAAAGTTTTCATGTTAGGGCTACAAGTTTGATCATAAAATGATGATTTACCATGTGAGGGGTCTACCCTGCAAAGAGCTTTAAGAATTATACAATCTACCTTGCAAACGGATTTAAAACTTACAATAAATCAAGCACTTAGTTAAGATATTTATTTAGGCCTGTTAAGACCACTATGGAAGAGATTCTCCCTGATTCACCTATTAGAATGATTTAGTACCTGATCCTTTTATTTTCACTGTAATGCTAATAACAGATCTTCTCCTTCCAATATAGATTTGATCTTCTCTATGAAATATATCTTAGTTTTGTCCTTCACTTCTTATCTCGGTCACTGATCTCTGTCTCTAACAATTAAGACACTTCTCTCTTCTGCATATATGAAATATCCTTCATAATATTCTCATCATTTTTTTCTCCTTGATATGTTTTAGGGTTTGGATCTCATCTTATATAAACAATAGATCAACTTTAAGAATTAAGATCAACGATCTAGATTGTCTTCTTATGCAGCTTAACCATTCTCTAATTCTGATTGGTTACATGAATTACATAGGGATCAATGATTACAATAACAAATCATAATCATATCTATCATTTCCTCAAAAAATAACTAATATGATATAGATGTCAGCCAAAATGGTTTACCTAAGTGTTTGTGCCATAAAAAACACATATGTCAAATTTGGCTCACTCTGCATTGATATCTCTGGCACTTGGCACTGATTGTTCTTCTTTACTGGTGCTAATCACTGTCATATCTACACAACTCAGAATAAAATTTCTTAGCTAATACTGAAGTACTTGTTGCACTCTAACTTTCTCAATAGTAACTACTTCTCGGTGATTGTACAATATACATGACTTGGCCTATACATGATGACTCACTCACGGTGATGACCGACCAACATTTCCTAGAAAATGACTAAGTGTAAGACACTAATAGACAACAAAACTTAGGGATCAACAATCTCCCCTTTTGACATTAGTGGAAAAAACACTTTGTCATGACTTTTACATTACATTACATGAGTACTTAGTAAATATAAAAGAAACTCCTATATAAATACTCTCCCTAGGACTTTTACTCAGCCTTCAAAATAGTCTACACATACATGTACATAAGACTTGTTTGACATACAACTGAATATATACATTTACAAAAATAGTATGTCATGCCATTATTCCATGTTCAGATCCTTGTTTCTTCTTTTCTAAACTCTATTATTCATATCATGTTATTCCGTGTTATTTCCCCCTTTATCCTTTAATATTTTGTCATTTTATTTCATTCCCCTTTGTTTTTTTCACTTGAAGTTCCTAGGGAGCAGGGGTTTTAAAATACTGTCCAAAAATGGTTTATGAAGCTACATTACCATAGATAATTTATTTTCCCAACCAGATCTTATAGACTTCAAAACCTATGACTTTATTTCAAGCTCGGCAGCTAGCCCAACTAGGCTCTAAGAAATTGAAAGATGAGGGTGTTTTTGTACTAACTCCTTTGTCTTGACTAAATCCCTCTGCATAACCTTGAGATGAGGTGTCAACACTATTTGTATGGAAATTAGTCTAGCAATTATTTTTCCATCATTAACCCCCAATTTGGCTAATCTACCTTGTGCATGAAGTAGTCTGGTAAAATGAATAGAGATGGAACTTGCATCCATGCTCAATGAATGTCCTATAGATTTTAAATCTAATTGCAAATTATCTATCAAATCTTGATTATCTTTAGTAAACTCTTCAACATTACACAATTTCTTCAACCTTGTGTTGTAGTATTGAGTATGCTCAGAGCTTGGGAATAAATCTGTTAGGTATGACTTGAGCAAGTGTGCTCTCCCTTATCTACTTCTCAGTCATCAAGGCATACTCCCATTTCTGAGCTATCCTTTTATACAATTCTTCAGGAATTAGGTTCCCCATCTATAGTGGTGTCATCTAGAATATACAAAGCATCTCTGTAATACCCCAAAAATGGGCTATATGTTCATTAACCTTCTATATCAACAATTTGAATGAAATCGACATCAAAGTCCTAACCTAAGGCACATCTAAACATCATTGAATCATAATTGATTATCTTAAATTCTGCATCGGGGAATATTCCTAGTAATATTCCTAATCATCATAATTATCTTTAATTTAATGATTATTTGGCGATAAATCACATTTATCCTAAAATTTGATTAATTGAATATTTTCATATTTAATTAATTAGATTTAATATCTTGCCACTTAATTGTGTAATTAAATTTAATTCTATCTATTATTAATTATATTATTTAATTTTGACAATAAATCCAATATCCTATGAATAATTGATTAAATTCTTATTTAATTAATTAAAGCAAGTTGTCATTATTTAATAATATAGTTTTTAATAAAAGTTTGATAAAATAGTTAATTAACCTATAAATTAATTATTTTATTTCAAAAATTAGTTAAGTTGAGCATAAATCACTTTATTTATTTATTAAATCATAATTATCCATGTGCACATTCAAGGACCAGTTAAACTCAAAATTGGAAAATCAATGCAAGTTGTTAGCTTTTTGAAACTCAACATCTTTTTGAGTTTTAAAATTGATCTAAACTTCTAATTCGAGTTGAACTGTGCTTTTGCATGATTTTTGTGACTTAATTATCTGTTATTTAAAAATAACTCAAAAATCAAGTTGAGTTATTTGAGTGATTTATGGATTTTTTCCATGCACCTCCAAAGCTTTGAATTTCTATAAAAACAAGGCTCAGCTCTTCATAATTCATCTCTCAAAATTAGCATCCACAGAATCTCATAATTTTGCAAGCTTACTTTGCCAAAGTCATCTACGAATTGCACAACTATTTTGAAGAATTGGAATTGGGAGAATCAAAGCTTATTGTGAATCAAGGCTATTGTGAGATCAATTTGTTATTTTTACATTCATTTAGATTCTTTTTCATATCATTGTTAGATCATTTTAGCAGATCAATTTCATATAGATTAGATTTCATATCAAGTTTTTATCATTCTTATTGCATAGAAAATCCAAAAAAATAGCTTAATTGTATTCAATTTCATATCTAGATCAATTGCATTCAAATCCTTCATTTAGGTGTCATCTAGGTCACTGATCTTGATAACAATCTGAGAACATTAATCTCGCACCTACTAGAAGGCATTTTTTATTTTTTTTTATTTTTTTGTATTTTTCATTTTTAAATTTTTTTTTTTGTACTTTTGATATTTTTCAATTTTTTTGTGAATCATCAAGGTGCCTATTGCTAGGTTTTCACCAAGATGTTCATTTTTTTTACAGGACTTTTTTTAATTTTTATAATTTTTTCAAGACATTTTACCATAGACTGAATGCCCTAGGTGTAGAATTTCTTCAGATGGAGAACATTGATTGGTTATCGGAGCTGTTCTCCTTCAGTTGTTGAAAGTTGATAGGCACTAGAACCAAAAGTAGCAGTGATTACAAAGGGACCTAGCCAATTGGGTTTGAACTTCCCCTTGCGTTCTCGATGTGATTGATTTTTAGAATTCTCTCTCAAAACTAGATCGCCAACCTGAAATTCTCTGTGTCTAACTTTCTTGTTGTAGCCTCTAGACATTCTCTTCTGATATACTCTGAGATGATCATACGCTGCTTGTCTATGCTCATCTAGTAGTTTAAGTTCTTGCAACCTAGACACTCTGTAGTCATCATCAGTTACTAGACCATGCATTCTGATTCTTAGTGATGGGATTTCAACCTCAATAGGTAGTACCACTTCAGACCCATAAACTAAAGCAAAAGGTGTAGCCCCAGTAGGTGTTCTGATACTTGTTCTAACACTCATTCTGATACTTGTTCTGATACTGATTTTGATACTAATTCTGATAATTGTTTTGATACTGGTTCTGATACTAATTCTGATATTGATTATGATAATTGTTCTGATACTGGTTCTGATACTGATTCTGATAATGATTCTGATAATTATTCTGATACTTGGTATACTTGATAGCATCTTTTTCCATTGCAAACTCCCAAGCAAGATTATATCATGCAGTCTCAATGTCTAGCAAGGTGGAGAACAAGAGGGATTGGCAAGCTGGTGGAAGAGATGGAAGACAAGAGAATGAAAGCTAATGAAGGGAAGAAATCCTCAAGGGCAAACTCCTCAAGAATACTCAAGCTAAGGAAAAATTGTCATGTAAAGTGCATTTGGACAAGAAATAAAAGGCCATCATAGGATAAGTCACAATAGCATAATGCCAAAGAATGAAAGGATGTAGTCTAAAAGAGTAGACATGTCAAGAGGCTTCATAGCACTGTGTTTTACTCTTTTTTTAATTAGATCAAGACCAAAGGGGAAATGATAGCGAAAGACTAGAATGAATGGAGGAAAATAAATATGAAGGCTAAATAGAAAGGGAATGAAAGCAAGATCATCATCAGACAACTCACAAAATAGCCAAATGTTCGTGTATAGATCAACATTGTCAAGATCAAAGAGAGAAGATGGAATGGATGAAATATGTAGAAGAACTACACATGATGCCTGATTGCTAGGTTTTCATCATGGTACTTATCCAAGGTGCCACAAGGGAGTGGTTTTCACCATAGGATGAATTTATTTCTCTTTACTTTTGCTACCAAGGCGCCTGTTTCCAGGTTTCCACCAAGGCACATTTTTAAATTTTTTTTTTTTTGAATTTTTGGAAGAAGGCAAGCTTTTTAGATAGTGCTCCTTGAAAGGATAAACTATGATATGCCAAAGAATTAAAATGATATGCTCAAAGATGCTGATAGGAAAATGGAGATGGAAGAGAAAAATGGAGGATAAGGTTTTATGTAAAGTGAGTGAGGTTGGAAGATAAGAGGAATAGGCAAATGAGGAAAAATGATAGAAGGTAGAAGGATAATGCATGGAAGGATTGTGAAAGGGTAGGTGGAAAGGAAGGCAAGATCAATGTCAACACATACCTTGAAGAGTGGCAAGAGGATGGAGGAAATGTGAATGAAGGAATATGGTGAATGTATAGTAGAGGTTGTGGTTTAGGCACATGGAATGGAAGAATATTTTTAGAAGAAGATGAAGTGGAAGTCTTTGGAAGCTTGAATGTCAACTTCACTTTTTGCTCAACACCAGACTCTTTCAAGAGAGACTTTGGAATCCATATAGCCATAGTCTTTTTATTTCCTTTTGATGATCTAGAGATAATATCTTTAATGATGGATTTTGGAACCCATACTTGTCTTGTAGTTTTTTTCTTAGATATCTCTTTTGACTTTATGTTTCCATGTCTATTAGAGGAGACATGGTGATCTTTTTTTTTTTATGGATTCTTGTATTGCTTCTTTTTCTTGTATTGAACATTCAAGTTACTTCCAAAGAACTTGGGACTTGTGGAACAAGAAGGATATGACTAGTTTAAATGGGTGGGTGGATGAAAAGGATTCAAGGGTATGCATCTATGTTGATCTTGAGGAAAGATGGGAGATTGGAGGGATGTAAGGACCCAAGATGGATGATGAATTAGGTGAGTTAGGAGGGGAAAGTGAAGGGACATAAGGACCCAAGATGGAAGGCAGACATGAAGCCCTTAGTAGTGGTGGAGGAGGTCTAAGGATGGAAGTGGAAGATAGAAAAGGATAATCAATAAGTTCATCAGCATCTATATGAAAACCAAGGATATCAGCATCTTTAGAGTGAGCATTAGAATTTTCAATAGAATCATGGACATCTTGAATATGAGCATCTTCTTTGATAGGATTGTTCAAAGCTTGCAAAGACTTAGGAAGAGTAGAAAGTGGAAATGAACATGGAGTGGTAGAACAAGAAGATGAAAGACTTTGATCTTGACAAGGATCTTTGGATAACACAAGTGTACAATTTTTTTCTTGATTTTCAATAGGCTTAACATTGGAAGTAACAACACCATTTTTACCAACCTTAATGGAAGTATCATCTTTGAAAAGTGAAAGTTTAGTAAGGTTATTTTGATTGTCAATAAGCTCAACGATGTAAGTAGTAGCTTGATCTTGCTTAGGAGAAGACTTAAGACATGGTGGAATGAATGGGAAAGGGTCTATAGGATCAAAAGAACCCTAAGGAAGATAAGAGACATCATGAAAAGGAGTGGACGACATGGAGGGTTCTTGATCTTGATCTTTCTTTATGTTCTTTTCTTTATCATTTCTGGAGTCCTCTTGACATGGAGCCACTTCTAAGGACAAGGAAGCATGTTGGAATGGTATGGAAGACTTTGGAAGAGATGGTGAAGGACTAGCTGAAGTAGGCATTATAGCATATGAAGGCTTAGGCTCTTTAGGTTTATCATTATTGAAAGTATTTGCAGCCAAGTGAAGGTTAGCTTGAGTTTCTTTAAAAGGTAGCCCTGGAGAATAACTATAGGGAACCGCATGAAAACTATCAGGGCTTGTGTCAGATGAAGGTTCTGTGAAAGATTTGAAAGACTCAGAAGCTTTAGGAAATGTATGGGTATTGGAGGAAGTAGGGGATGGAAGGGAACCATCACTAGACAAAGGTTCATTATTAACATGACCTTGCTTGAGAAGATAATCTTTATTTTCAGCAGGAGAGTCTTTAGGAGAAGGATTCTTATAATATTGATGCTTCAAGCTAGCACGATGCATTTTATAGTCTTCAGCAGTAGTAGATGGATCATAATCAAGGTATTGTCCACAAAAGCCATCAAAATCTCTTTCAAAATCAGAATCATATGGATCACCATCATGATCTATCCAATGTGATGGCCCATTTATAGTAAGTAGGAACACATGAAGAGGACTCTTAAGAATAGAGGTGTCATAGGTATCATTACATTGTCTGTCATCATAGTCATCATAGTCTCCAAAGCTTGATGTGTCACTCTCTGTGGAAGAAGTATCATAAGGGTTGTCACGTTGCTCACATTTTTTCTGAGGGCATGGTGACATGTACAATTCTTTATCAAATGGAAAAGAGCATAGAGTTTCCATGGAGAACTCTTTAGGTTCCTTTTCTTTCTCAAGTTTGTCAAGCTAGACTTGCATAGCTTGCAGTTGCTTCATCATAGCGGTGATTAGAGCTTCTTCCTCTTGTGTACTGATTCTTTGAGACATGTGTACTGATTTTCAATAGCTATTGCTCTGTTCTTGACATAGTGATTTGTTCGACAGATTCTAGAAATAGGCTGAAAAAGCTAAGTATCTGATAATTCTAACAATTTTTTGATAACTTTTCAAAATTTTCCCAAATGACTTTTTGCAGACTCGTACGATAGTTGGTAGGCAATGAAACGATAGTTGAAAAACTTGTTCGACAGTTGGTAGCTAATCATATGATAGTTGAAAATATCATACGACAGTTGCAAGCAGGATTTTGACTTTTAGAATTTGACTGGCAGAAAGACTCATATGACACTAGGTACTCAATCATATGACAGATGGGCAGTAATGAAATGACACTTTGAGAAAACTCGTATGACTTTCTGACCTCCTAAGACAAATTTTGACTCCAGAAAAGGATTTTACTTCAGATTTTGCAAATTTTGAGTTTTCAGATTTGAATTGTTTGCAAATTTTAATGTCCAGATTTGAGGATTGTAACAGATTTATTCATTTTCGGTAACCAGATAGATAAGCAAGCATGCAAAAAAGCAAGCAAGTGATTTCAAACATGTCTGAAAATAATGAACAAGGGCAAAAGCAACTTTGCACATGAACAATCAAGTGACTTATTTGTTTTAATCCTTAGAAGCGCTAATTGTGTATGTTCCAAAAATATTTTGCAATAACGCACATATACCCTATAAAATAAAAATTTGGCCTCGCTAGGGTTTTTAGTAATGGTTTGAATCTGTAAATTTTATGATCCAAAGGGGTGAACTCCAATCCCGGGGCACCAGGGTTTTGACACAGTCTGAGAACTTAATCTTCAGGAGCTACTAGGGAGATCTGACAACCCAACAATGAACCATACCCATGAAGATTTTTTCCACAAGGACATTTATATAGCGACTATCACTACCATGGCAAAAATGACTATTACCGCTTGAGGTTTCGTCAATGCAGTTTTCCCTGTGAAGGGATTGTCCACTATGGTTAACCCTCTCTAAAGGTGACTCATAGTATGATACCACAAGGGGACTTGGCTCCAAATCCAAGGTTTTGATGCCTCTTCACTTTTAACCCAAACAAAGCAAGCAGATTAATCTGACACGCTAAGACAAAATTTTGCTTCACCAAGGTCTATGATGTCAACTCCACATGATCTATCAATCTCTCCAGGGAGAGAATGTATCGATCAATAAGAGAAGATGCACTAACCAATTTTGATTCACCAAAGCTTATGATGTCAACCCCACGTGATCTATCAACCTCTCCTGAGAGAGAATGTATTGATCAATAAAAGAAGATGCACTAACCAAGTTGAATGTGAAATGCACTAAGTATCCTCCCTACCTACAAGGATTCTGTCGTCAAGAAGGATTTCACTGGGAATCCAATCTCTCAAGAATCATGAATAGTGTTCATAGGGCCTAATTACTATGTGAGCACAGATGTATGTTTCCAAAAGCAAATCTACCAAAAGTACCCAAAAAGCAGAAAGAGGAACACTTAACGCTTAAAGTGAATATGAGATGAGTCCACAAGGTGGAACACTTAACACCTCACACAAGCTGAAAATGAGTCCCCAACTTAGAAAACAAGTGAGTTCGTAAAAGCACAAAAGGGTTGCCTGGTGGAACAATTAACACTTTTTTCCTGTAGACCCCTCCCCTTTATGGCACTGAGATTGCAACCACAAGGCGGAATGAGGGGCCGGTGGATTAGCAAGTCCAATAACCCAAGATAGCAATCAAGATCAATCACAAGTAATCTAAGATTGCTAATAAATACTTAAGGTGTCACAACCTAGTATTCAATTATGCAAATTCATAGAAAAAGCATGCAAAGAAACACTCAAGCTAAACACATGAGAGATTTATTTTAAGGCCAAATTGAAGTGTTATTAGATGAAAGAGAATATCTGGGATCCTTGCAACGCGCTTAGTAGATTTTACCTAATTTTTAGCAATTCCTGTTGAGCTTTTTCATGCAAGCAAGTGACGAACTCTCCAACAAGCAAACAAGCAAACAAGATATGCAAAATATATTCAACTTATGAAAACCATAGGGTTAGCTCTAAAAATCAATTGTTATCAGCAATAATAACCAGCAATTAACCCTAATGACAACTCATATCATTCATTGAACTATGTAAAAAAATAAGTGCATACCCATCACAAAACTTTATTTTTTTTGCTGCATTTGACCTAGTCAACAAGATCTAATTTTTTTGATATGATTTTGGCCACAAAAATAGAAATTCAAAATAGAGACCCCTACTAAAAAACAAAGAGCTTTCCAAAAATGTAAAAATGTTAGAAAAATCTCTTCATTTGGCCTTAGAGACCAATTTTTGTAAATTGACTATTTGAGCTATTATATTGCGTCCAAATTTAAAATACAAAGAATGGACCCCCTGTAGAATTTAAAGAGATTTTTAAAAATATAAATTTTTTTGAAAAATATGCTGATTTGCATCAGATATTAATTTTTTTTCAAATTTAAAAAAAAATTATTAAAAATTCAAAACATCTTAGAAAATTCTAAATTTTTTACTGTAGCTTCTCTGATATATGTCCAACCAACAAAAAAAATTTCAGTCCAAAAATCCAAGCCGTTTGAGAGATAAAATTAAATCTTTAAAACTTTAGGGCTTTAGCTCCAAAAAAAAATCAAAACCAGCATGTAAAGGTGGGTTGCCCCACGGTGGGCGCCAAAAATGTGTGTGAATTTTGTACCTGATCTGTAGACACAACACTTCAATAAAACATTAGAGGTTAGCAATGATCAAATCGTGTAAAATTGAAATCTAATTTAAGCAAGTGATTTACTGCCTTCTAGTAGGTGCGAGACTAATGTTCTCAGATTGTTATCGAGATCAGTGACCTAGATGACACCTAAATGAAGGATTTGAATGCAATTGATCTAGATATGAAATTGAATGCAATTAAGCTATTTTTTTTAATTTTCTATGCAATAAGAATGATAAAAACTTGATATGAAATCTAATCTATATGAAATTGATCTGCTAAAATGATCTAACAATGATATGAAAAAGAATCTAAATGAATGTAAAATTCAAAAAAAAATGAAAAATGCAAAAAAAAAAAAAATTCAGAAAAAAATGAAAAATGCAAAAAAATAAAAAAAAGAAAAAAAAGTGCCTTGGTGAAAACCTGGAAACAGGCGCCTTGATAACAAAAATAGAATCTCTGCCAAGATGGTGAAAACCCAGCAAACGGGTGCCACTTGTTTCAAAATGCTCCATCTATCAGTGCAATCTTGGTCTTTCCCAGCTTTCAGTTTTGCTTTAGTTTGTACATATCTCCCAGTTTATTTTTGCATTTCCAGTTTTCAATAAGTCGGTTTGTCCACCAATCTGCTCAAGTGTTTGTATCCTATCAATGTTCAAACTTGGGGGCAATCAATGTCATATCCTATGGTCTCCAGTATATCTTAGACGTATCATATCCAGTCAGAGTCCTTTGAAGCTTCATGTGAGTCAGTCAGCCTGTCTTGTCTCCAGAAAGGATTTTGCATCTACAGCAACACAATGAAACATCAAACAACAAATTGAAAACAATCTATGTTTTTTTACATGCTTTTATCTCCTTGTATGCTTACTGATTCGCATTGAGATTTTTGCATATTGTGTCCCTTCAAGCTCTTCGATGATGTCCTTTATAGGATTTAGAGAGTGATGACTGGGGGCATACTCTTTTCTTTATTTTCTACTTGTATGTGAAAATCTAACAACTTTGGAAATTCTAGATTGAAATGGTGTCCGACTATAAGAGCCTCTATCTCAAATTGGATGGCCATGCGTACCTCAAACATTGATACCCAGATGATTCAAAGAAGTATCGATCTAACTATTATCTTTTTGAGTGAGTTCTTTCTCCTACTGTGAAACACGATCTTACCTAAGGATGTGAATGATAAAGGGTCACTATGGGTAATTCACACTAGATTTGGAATGATCTCTTGACTCTTTGATGTGTTTGCAATGCAAGGCATATTCAGGTCATCCCAACGTTTATGTTTTGATGCTTGTACAAATTGCTATATCAAAATAGACAAGATATTCAAGTCATCCTGGTGTTTGTGCCTTGGTGCTTATATCTACTCCGACATTCCAAAAATAAAATCAATATTCATATATCCATGGTTGTTGACCAGTGGGTGTTGTATTGATTCTTGCACATACAAATCGATATTCATATGTCTATGGTTTCATAGCTACTGGGCATTGTATTGATTTATCCGGTTACCTAAAATTTCAATGATGATAACAAATCGACACATGATCAGTGACTAGGTCCTAGGTCTTAGGTTGCATTTCATTTTGCATGTCTCTTTGCATTTTGCATGTTGCATGATCTCACAATGGCTAAACGAATTTCAATGCTTAAACAATTCTCCACTCGCATCTTCAAATCTAACAAGAGCTGAATCTCACACGAAGGTTTCTCCAATGAAACAGCAAATAGAATCCTTTTTCGAGATCAAAATTCAAATTTGAGATCATTCATATTATTAACTACTTGCATAATCAACCTTCCATCATCACAGAAATCTAGTATTCCACTTAACTGATTATCTTACATCAAACTATCAAAATTTCAACTTGGTCAACCACAGTCAACTCATGGTCAAACCTAGTCAAACTTGGTCTTTTAGACCTCCAAATGATGCAGAATGCATTCTCGAATGTGTTTAACCACTTCTCAAATCAATTAACATGCTTCTAAACCATTTAACGCTGACTTCTCTTGTCAGATTTCAATTTTAATCCCGAAGGGATATCATTCAAAGTCTGTAAATCAAATTCTATCAATCTTTCCTCAGTGATCAAGACAAACAATCACATCTAGTTACTGGTTCATCAAAAAAGTCCTCATCGCTTGGGGAAAATCTATCATCACTTGGGGCATATCAGACTCATCAAGATCCATATCAATCTGGTATTCTCCTAATCTTGTAAATTGTATCAGTTTTTGCAACCATCGGATCATAGTGTTCTTTCCTTGGTTCTTCGACAGCTAAAGCGTTCAGATGTGATACCTGCTAGTTCTGCTAAGACAATCGAGTCTAGAACTAGTCACTCACTTCTTTGCAATCCTAAGGTTTGGAATCAGGCATTTTGACACTATTTCGCAATCATTGGTTCGTCATTGCTACAGTGAACATTATCTTTGGTCATTCAGGAGCTATTATCTTCATATCAAATCAATATCAATCAGCTTCTGTCTCATATCAATTATCAATTTTGAATCAGTTTCATATCTCTATCAAACACAGACTTTCTTTGAACCACTGTGCTTCACACAGTAATTCAAAGAGAGGCAAAATGTAATACCCCAAAAATGGGCTATATATTCATTAACCTTTTATATCAACAATTCAAACGAAATTGACATCAAAGTCCTAACCTAAGGCACATCTAAACATCATCGAATCATAATTGATTATCTTAAATTCTGCATCAGGGAATATTCCTAGTAATATTCCTAATCATCATAATTATCTTTAATTTAATGATTATTTGGCGATAAATCACATTTATCCTAAAGTTTGATTAATTAAATATTTTCATATTTAATTAATTAGATTTAATATCTTGCCACTTAATTGTGTAATTAAATTTAATTCTATCTATTATTAATTGTATTATTTAATTTTGACAATAAATCTAATATCCTATGAATAATTGATTAAATTCTTATTTAATTAATTAAAGCAAGTTGTCATTATTTAATAATATAGTTTTAAATAAAAGTTTGATAAAATAGTTAATTAACCCATAAACTAATTATTTTATTTCAAAAATTAGTTAAGTTGAGCATAAATCACTTTATTTATTTATTAAATCATAATTATCCATGTGCACATTCAAGGACCAGTTAAACTCAAAATTGGAAAATCAATGCAAGTTGTTAGCTTTTTGAAACTCAACATCTTTTTGAGTTTTAAAATTGATCTAAACTTCTAATTCGAGTTGAACTGTGCTTTTGCATGATTTTTGTGACTTAATTATTTGTTATTTAAAAATAACTCAAAAATCAAGTTGAGTTATTTGAGTGATTTATGACTTTTTTCCATGCACCTCCAAAGCCTTGAATTTCTATAAAAACAAGGCTCATCTCTTCATAATTCATCTCTCAAAATTAGCATCCACAGAATCTCATAATTTTGCAAGCTTACTTTGCCAAAGTCATCTACGAATTGCACAACTATTTTGAAGAATTGGAATTGGGAGAATCAAAGCTTATTGCGAATCAAGGCTATTGTGAGATCAATTTTTTATTTTTACATTCATTTAGATTCTTTTTCATATCATTGTTAGATCATTTTAGCAGATCAATTTCATATAGATTAGATTTTATATCAAGTTTTTATCATTCTTATTGCATAGAAAATCCAAAAAAATAGCTTAATTGCATTCAATTTCATATCTAGATCAATTGCATTCAAATCCTTTGTTTAGGTGTCATCTAGGTCACTGGTCTCGATAACAATCTGAGAACATTAATCTCACACCTACTAGAAGGCAGTAAATCGCTTGGTTAAATTAGATTTCAATTTTGCACGATTTGATTATTGCTAACCTCTAATGTTTTACTGAAGTGTTGTGTCTACAGATGAGGTACAAAATTCACACACACAATCTCAAGCATAGATTTCTCTACTCTCTCTTTATCTTCAATACTCAGTTTCTCAAATTTTATTTGTTTGAAGCCTTTTGATCCAGTAGTGCTCTTGGTGTTGTGGCATATCTCATCCACAGTCAATTTCTTCCTTTGATATGGTGCCTTCTTCTTTATATCCTTATCACTATTAGTTTTCTCATCATCCTTTTCCAAGATAAGCTTTCTTCTTGGTTTCTTCCTTATATTGCTCGACACATCCTTAGCCTGAACCTATTTTATCTTTCCTAAAGCATGGGTCTTCTTTTCTGGCTCGGAAGTTGGAATAGTAGAATCTACCCTAATTCTAGGTCTAAGTACTGGGGAGGATAGAGGCTTAGGTTTTTACATTGGTTTCTTGATAGGCTCAGCAACCAATGCCTTCTTGCCTTTCTTAGTGACTACAATTTTCTCCTCTTCACTCTCTTCCGAATCACTTATCTTGTCTTCTCCTAACCCTCATGTTAATGCAAGAGGTGCATCTTCCTCTTCACCTTCTCCTAGCATCTTTTCTAGGTTTTTCACTATCTTCTATATTTTTCTCTCCATGGTTGCATTTTTTAGATTCATGGTTACTTTTGACTTTTCTTCCTCATATGTCCCAAAATATGTAGCCTTTTTGTCAACTTCTTCAACTAAAAGGGTTTTTTATTGCTATTGTGGTCTCATCTATATTCACTTCATAAGGTAATGACCTTAGCCATGATACCCTCGGTGTAACTACTTGTGAATATGTGAAGTTGGTATCAACTAGGAAACATATGCCATTATAATTCTTTTCCACTAGTGATACTCAGATCCTACTCCTTTTCCTCATTTTATTCTTAAACTCCACAAAGTAGCTATCCATTACACTCTCAAAGTTTTCTCCTATATGCTCAATAACTTCATTTATATATATAGTGATAGGTTGGTTCTTATCCCATGCAACATCCCCAACAATAGGAAAACTAATTTGTACATAGAAAAATAGACTGACATGCAACAAACCAAACTTACACATCAAATTCTTCACTTTCCTGACCAGAGTGAGGTTCTCATCAAGTTGTTTCAGTTGTAGCTCAAAAAGATCATAGGCATGATATTTCTTTACCATCTTTCAAGCTTGGTCTAATTGTATGCATGGAACACTATCTACTTGACTGGATTGGTAAAACTTATGTCCAGTCACCCTTACTGCAAAATCAATTTATGGATATGTGATTCTTGAGATGGTCATCCCTCATTTATTCCATAATGCCTGGGTATTGGCTTGAATTTTCCTTTGTGATCTTCACTAGTCCATCCTCCAGCCAAATTTTCATGTCATGTACTCATCTCAGTAGGATCTTTATCCATTTGACCTTAAAGTATTTTGGGAAGTTGAGGGCATGGACCAACCCTCACTCAGAAACCTTCTGGTGTTTAGTCTTCAACACCCCATTGCTACACAGTTTATCATAAGCTTCTCTGAGCTCGTAGTCTCCCATCTCTCCAATCTTGCACATATAACATGTGTGTATATCATTGATCATCAAAACCTTAGGAGGGATAGATGATAGGGCACCTGTGAGATATCCCATAATTGCACTCTCAGGAATGGCCTAGAATTTTTGTGGTTTACATGCATCATTCCTCACAAGTTTTACATTGGACACTTCCTTCCCTTTCTTCTTAGTTGTGGTAGATGATGAAGATGCCATTTCTTATAATTTTAGGGTTCAATTATGAAATAAGTAACTCGGTAAATACCTTTCTTGAATTGTTCTCTGATGTTTGTGATGATACGTTGTTAAGATCTCTAAAAATCATACTTAGCATGAATCACTCTGGTTAATCACTCTAGAATCACTCTAAAAGTTCTCAAATCATTGGTGAAGTGAGAATAAACAATAAATTCCTACTTTATAGACTTTAAATGGTTTGATTAGGGATTCATTAATTATATGTACACTTTCTAGGTAAGATACAACTATCTCAGAAATCTCATGTCATCTCAGTTAAGATAAGCTTGGTTGATGCTACCATTCGGTTTCATCTTAGTATATATCACATCTCGGCTACCATAGGTGCTTGGCATTCACTAGTGACTCGGTCACTATGGGCTAAACTACTGACACTCAATATCAAATATATCATGTACCTTCTTTCTCAAATCTATCCTAATGCATCTTAATCTATGTAGATATGGACTTTAACTTATCAAATGTTATGAACTGATGTAAAATAAATCATTATAGAATTGATTTCCTCACATACCTTCTTTTCTTAGTTTGAAGTAGTGTGATCACCTGATCCATCGGATCGGGTGAGCTCAGGTTCATTGGCTCCACTACTGCTTTCTTTTTCTTTCTTCTTTCAAGTTTTCTTCATCTGGTTTCTCATCTGCTCAACAATTTCTTCATTCTTGACTTGTTCATTTCTCGGTATATGTGTTCTTCTATCTCTCTTTAAGTGACCAATACTATTGCATTTGTAACAAACCAGACTTCCACTCATGCAACTCTTAAATATTCCTTTGAAATGTTTCTTTAAACAGTTTACTCCAATATGACCATATTTACCACAATAATGACAACTATACCATGTATTATAGTCCCAATTGTATGTGTTACCATTCTTAGGTGATTTAGTTTTTTTTGGATGTCCATTTGGCTTTGGATCTACACTCTTGTGCTCTATGTCCATATTTATGACAATTAAAACAATGTCCTTGAAATCTAGGTGATGTAGGTGGATTACTGATGTTTGTCCTACATTCATGTGTCTGATGTCCATGTTTCTTATAATTAAAACAATTTCTATTGAATTTTGATTTAGGATTTAGGATTTTATGCAGTCAAGGATGGTGGGTCCAATGAAAGATAGTCCAAACCTTGCAGCCAAAAGAATTACACAGCGGAATACTCAACACCGCATAAAACACCATAAATGTTTCAAGTAATTTGCATTAACATGCCTAGCTGTAATGCCTTCTGGGTTAGGGCCAATTACAAAATGAAATAATTCTGCAAGATCCACAACCAAATCCAATACAAACTCAGCTACTTCAGCTCTAAACAAAATTAGAAGCTTATGGAAACCCTAAGGTAGGTATAAACTTGAGCTTGCAAGCCTCCAAGAAATCTCCTTGTCTCCAAGTATGAAAACCCCTAGCTCTGCTACAATTGACTATCAGATTACAATATGATCTGCAAGAACATCAAGAACTTTTCCTCAACTTCACTATCAAACTTCGCATCTGAATTCCAAATCTGCTAAGTTCTCCAAGTTTTGATCTTCCCCAAAAGTCTCTCCAATCTGTATGTCCCTCTATCTCTCCTTAAAAATATATCGAAACAATCCTTAAATACTAATCATCAGCCCCAAGTTGGTTGGATGAAACTCTTAACTCCCTAAAATAATAATTAAATGCCATACAAGCCAGCTTACAAATGTAGACAAACATTTAATTATGAATGTCAGCCCAAGACAATGGATACCAACAATTTATTCACCAAGTCAGCCCAACAAATCACATAGAACTCTAGTCGGTAAGTCAAAACTACCGAGCAACAATAAAATTACCGAGCATGCCAGGAATCACTGATTAGCAGTATCGACCAAGTGCTACAGGCATGACTAAGTAACACTTTCACCGAGTGCTAGAGACTACCGAGTTCCTTCAGTGACCAAGGTTCCTTCAATGACCAAGACTGTCGGTCAAGACTGCAATCGAGTAAAACTAGCTAAAACACAAACCCTCCATGTAGTTTAGCGAGGACATAAAATGCCCCTACCTAAACCTTGGATGCCCCTACATCAGACACCCCAAGTTCCAAAAGATGTTCATATGTGAGAAGAACATCTTTTAGGATTCAACACATAAATCTTGAACTGGTTTTTCACATACAAGTCCTCCACCTTTTCTGCTTGCATTGTCTTCCACTTCAGTTTACTCTGTCTCTTCAATTCTTTTCTTGACAATGTACAGGTCGATTCTCCATACTAATCATTCATTTTTTTTTCATCTCCAATCTCAACTCGGCTACCAATACTCAAGCTTCTCCTACCAAGCGTTGTATCCATAAAAGGCATCAGTTAAAACTTCTTGTCATTCTTCTCAATAGTAAACATATTCCTTACAAAGTCATAAATAGCTCTACAATCATATTTCCCAAGTCTATCAAGAAATATATCACAACTATTCATCTTCACAATGTCACAAAGCACAAGATCCTTGTACTGGCCAATCTGAACATCAATGAAGCATTGTTCTCTAACTTCCAAAGCATGAACATCTTGTAACCAGCCAAGCCTATAAGGACAAGGATGTTTCACTCTCTTCAAACCAAGTTTTTGAACCAAGTCCTCAGAAACAAGGTTATCAATACTACCACTATCGATAATAACATCACAGAGTTTACCTTCAGTCTTGCATCGGGTCCTAAACAAGTTACTCCTCTGACAAGGTTCATCCTTTGTACTGAGCAATGTTCGTAGAAGTAGCAAGTTCTCTATTTTAGGTTCATTCTAAATGTTCTTATTTATTATAGTAGTTCATTGGTCAACCTTCTTCTGTTTGCATTCAAAATAACAGTTTCCTTCCTCTCCAAAATTATAGCAAGTACCCTTAAAGATAAATCTACATGTCTTCTTCTTTGGTTCCATAGGTTTTTGTTCATCTTCTGCATCAGTCGGTTTCTCCTTTACTGAGTGATCAATATTTTATTTCCCTCAGGAGTTACTAGGCTATTTCCTTTTCAACTTATCTTCTTCCTTCAGAGCATGCTAATAAGCATCTTCAATAGAATCAATCTTCATCATACCAAGCTCATCCTAAATATTGAATCTTAGACCAGTCACATACCAGGCTACCTTTTCCTTACCAAGCTCTCGGTGTCGAGATAGAATAGTAAGTTTGTAGAACTCCTCGGTATAATCCTCAATAGAAAAATCTTTCTATTTCAAATTTTGTAACTTCTTAAACAAGTCAAACTCATAGTCAGCCAGTATGAACTTAGCTTTCAACTTAGTCACCATCAATCTCCACCGACTGATCTTTGTTTCACCTTCATCTTCTCGGTCTCTCTATAGTTCTTTCCACTAAAGAGAAACATGTCCTTTCAACTTTGTCTTTGCCAATCTCACCTGAAGAGGATCTTCAATTTCTTCCAGCTCAAATAAATCTTAAAGTTCACCAATCCAATCAATCATATTGTCGGGCTTCAAAGTACTAGAGAAAGTAGAAACTTCCATTCGGTAATTACTAAATTGAGTAGCAGATCTAGGCAACCGAGTAGTTCTTTCTTCACCAGATCTATTCCTCTGGTCATCACCACTAGATCTAGCAGTCTCAAATTTTTAGTAGCTTCTTCATAGCCATCCTCAGTACCAACATTCTGACATATACTAGCAACAGTTCTCATGATCTCAGTGACCATATCATTCTCCATCAATTCCAACTTAGATCTGAAATCTCATTTCACCTTCTCTGTGATCTTGGATTCAATAGTATCACAAAGATTTGAAATAACACTAGGGTCTAATCTTCTCAGAGGCATCCTTAAAGATAAGAGAAACCCTCTACAACAAACCCTCACTGATCACCCTGTGATAATTTCCAAGTTGCAACAAGTAAGATCTCAACCTGCAATCTTGTAAATGACTAGGGCATAATTTCATAAGTTTAGTGCTTCGGATCTGCAATCCAAATTGTGCACAATCCTTGCTCCAATAAGATCAACATCACAAGATGAGCCTTGCTAGGTTCAGCTTCTGCTTCAACAAGATCAACACTCATTTTAATAGGAACAAACCTTCACTCTGATACCACCTTATGCAGTCAAGGATGGTGGATCTAATGAAGGACAGTCCAAACCTTGCAGCCAAAAGAATTACATAGTGAAATAATCAACACCATAGACAACACAATAAATGTTTCAAGTAATTTTCATTAACATACCCGGCTATAAGGCCTTCCAGGTTAGGGCCAATTACAAATGAAACAATTAGGCAAGATCCACAACCAGATCTAATACAAACTCAGCTAGTTCAACTCTGAAGATAATCAGAAGCTGCTGGAAACCCTAAGGTAGATCTAAACTTGAGCTCAAAAGCCTCCAAAAAATATCCTTTCTCCAAGTATGCAAACTCCTAGCTCTACTACAATTGACTATTAGATCACAATCCGATCTGCAAGAACATCAAGAAATTTTCCACAACTTTGCTATCAAAATTCACCTCTGAATTTTGGATCTACTAAGTTCTCCAAGTTCTGATCTTCCCCAAAAATATCTCCAATCTATTTGTCCCTCTATCTCTCCTTAAACATCTACCCAAACCCTCCTTAAATACTAATCATGAGCACCAAGTTGGCTGGATGAAACTCTTAACTCCCTAAAACAATAATTAAATGCCATACAAGTCAGCTTACAAATGTATACACACATTTAATTTTGCATGTCAGCCCAAGACAATGGCTACCAATAATTAATTCACCAAGTTGGCTCAACAAATCACACGGAACTCCAGTCGGTAAGTCAGAACTACCAAGCAATAGTAAAATTACCGAACACATCAGGCATCACCGAGCACCTGTATCGACCTAGTACCACAGGCATGACCGAGTAACACTTTCACCGAGTGCTAGAGACTACTGAGTTTCTTCAGTGATTAGGATTCCTTCAATGATTAAGACCTTTTGTCAAGGTTGCAACTAAGTAAAACCATCCAAAACACAATCACTCCATGCAGTTTACCGAGGACACAAAATGCCCCTACCTAAACCTTGGATGCCCCTGCATTAGGATTGGACTTACCATATTTCCTTTTATAGATGTTAGTTGTGTGTCTTATATTTCCACAATTATGGCATGTAGGTTTTTTGTTCTTTGGATTTGCATTCCTTTGTTCTACACTCTTTGATGATTCTCCTTCTTCAGTTGATGATAGGTGCTCATCATGTCCAAGTCCATAAGTATCACTAGATCTTCAAGGTGACCTTAACTATTCTTCAGAGTATCTCACATCTTCATTAGGCTTGTTAATCCTTTCATTGATTTCTTTTTCAGATATTAGCTCATTATTCAGTTGGCTATTTTATGATCTTATATTTGTGATTTTCAAATCTTTCCTGCCCAACTCTTGATTAGAAGTAATAGCTGATTCACCAAGTCCAATTGATTATTTTTCAGCCTCTACATGTCACATGTCCTTTCATCAAGTATAATAGATATTTTTCTTTTATCTTCTCCAGCCATTGTCTTATATTTTTCATCTTTCTTTTTTGTTAAACAACTTCACAAAGTCTCACTGACTGCATTTCTTTTTCTCTCTTCAAATTGTTAATGTCTTGATTCAGTATTTTTTTTTACCCAGCAGATCTATTATAGCTTTATCACTTTCAATAGAGTTACCATTTTCAAATAGACCTTTACCATCCTCCTCTTGATATTGTGATGTAGGAGCATCTCGTGTCCTTGGAAATCCTGTGTCACCAAAAACATTTTGGAGTTTGTCTGTGTTGCTTAGTTTTTGCTTTGACTGAGTTGGTCGGTTTCCTTTGGTTATTGAGTGTGGTTGGTTCTCTCCTGGGTGGTTGGTTATTTCATTGGCACTTGGCATTGTCTGTCTACTGCTCGGTTATCATGCTTATCGATGGGTCTAGTTTTATTTCATGTTGTGGCTGACTTGTGCATTTATATTGGATCACAAAATTAATGTTTGTATCCATCATTGGGAAGCGTACAATCCTAGATTTGTTTGTTACTTCTATTAATTACGGATCTGAAGGCCAACTCAATTCGGTAGCTATTATACACTAAGTTTGCACCCTTATCTCAAGCTCTCGTAGTCTTGATAACCTAGTATAACATGGGAATCATCTTCAGGTTGTGGGAACTATGATAACTGAAATGAGACCTCCAGGTTCTAGGTTGGTTCCTCTTGGATGATCAACCTAAT
Organism: Chamaecyparis obtusa; assembly: GCA_027943335.1. Taxonomy (NCBI): domain Eukaryota; kingdom Viridiplantae; phylum Streptophyta; class Pinopsida; order Cupressales; family Cupressaceae; genus Chamaecyparis; species Chamaecyparis obtusa. The sequence continues at coordinate 1,682,879 of BSBK01004321.1, read as the reverse complement.
TTTCTTTTAGACATGAAAAGTAAATCTTTTGAGGGAAAGGGATAGAAGGAATGCTTGTAAGGGAAATGAAAAGACTATTAAGGGGTTGTAGTATACCCACAAAAGCATTCACATCAAATCATCCAAAAGAATACACAAAATTGCAGAAAGAAAGAGGGACCAAGAACCCTAAGGTATCATTGAGAAACATATAAATATTGAATTCATTAAGAGATAACTCACACAAGAAGGCATGGGGACATGAGAAATGTCACAAAATATCTTCGATATCTGAATTATCAATGGGAAGTTACAAAATGTAGAAAACCAGAGGACAGAAAGATGTCACAAATAGCCTTCTCAGAAAAGATATCTTTTCTCTTTACAAAATGTGAACTATGAGCTTCAAAAGCTCCAAAAAAATTATATACATCTCCTCTTGCACACAGGCAAGAGAAAAAATCTCATTAGGGTTACATAAATTTACATAAAATAATCCAACCCTAAACCTATCATTTCTGATCATAAATGTTCATGAAAGTATCTCAACTAATCAGATATGTCTTGAGTGCCCATCCCTGTACTGAATCTACCTGTAGACAAAGAACCTTGATCCAACTACCCCTCTGCAATTTAGGCCATCATGAATGCTCAAATCTGATACTCTTAGAAAGTAAGCATCCACTAAGAACGGTTGCCCAAATCTTTTCCTCATCTATTCCAACTGTGACCGCCCCTGAAAACATAAATTTTGAGCTACTCGCGCTCGCAAATGATCAACAAGAAGAAACAAAAGAAAACCCATGAAAGATACCGCAATCCCCTTTTGAAAAAGTCAAAGGCCACATCATAGTAGCCCAGACTAATAAAAATTGGCCACCTCAACAAATGGACCCGCAAAAGTCAAAAGAAATCCGGTCACTTGCATCAGACGGTGGTCACATGATCACATGGGATTGTAAGATCCCATGCAGTTATGCGACCACCGTTGGATCTTCTTGTGACCGAGAACTGGGCCCAGGGAAATATTAATAGGTCAGGATGTAAGAAGCTTAGGAAAATAAAGGGGGACCCCAGCGACAAACCTTAGTCACATGATCACATAGCATGAAAATGACCTATGCGATCATGTGACAAACCACTTAAAGAGAACAAGGGGTCACAAGCTTTGAGCACATGGGTTTTGTGGCTAAGGGGCCTAAAAGGGTAAATATTAAATTAGGATGGGCCACAGGTATTTTAGGGGATCATGGGGTTCAAATGGTCACACATGAATTTTAATGGCCTTTAAACCAGAGAACTAAACAATTGAACAGGCATATAATCATGGGAAATTTTGAGGGGGCTAACACAGGATTAAAAATGCCAGACAAAGAAGACCAGGCCAAATTGCATAGGATGGGAAATTTGGGTAACATTTTGGTGATTTCTACTGGATGTTAGCCTGCTAGACATGAAAAACTAGTGGCCTTGACAATCCATTGGGCATTGGAGCATTTCAGGAACACAAAATTTTGATAGAGGGGCAAAAATTGAGCCAGAAAGACAAGCCTGTGCATGTGCACTTCTTGAAAAGTAGGAAACTAACCTAGGAAAACAAGGAAAGAAAAACAAGAAACATATTTACAAGAATTTACAGAGAGGGGTTAACCTCAAAGCAGGGCTTCAAGTGGAAACCATTCACTGATATTGGCAAGGGAACTCCTTCAAGGGTTGATAGTTGAAAAGCATTAGACCCCTTGCACTCTGTTATAACAAATGGTCCACCCTAGAATGAATCAAATTTTGTATGTCTGCCAGGTCTGGACCTAAACTCATCCCACTTGAGGACTACATCTCCAACCTTGAAATTTTTTTATCTTGACTCTTTTATCAAAACCCTTCTTTGTCTGAATCTGATGGGATTCCATATCCTTCACTGATTTGTCTCTAATCTCTTCTAGTTCCATCAGCTAAGCATATCTGATCTACAAAGGATCTTCTTCTTCAAACATGACATATTGAGTAGCCAAGTCCAAAGATGGCAATTCAGTTGAAATGGACAACTTGGCCTCTTTTCCATATACTAGCATATAAGGAGAATTGCCAATGATTTTCTTTGGGGTAATTCTATCCAGCCATATTGCAGACCTGAGCTTAGTACGCCAATCTCTCTGATTTTCTTGAAGAGTCTTCTTGATTATCCTAATCAAGTTCTTATTGGTGGATTCTACCAAGCCATTGCCTTGGGGGTAGTAATTGGAACTGGTATTGAGGTAAATTCCATTCTTGACTGCCCACTCTGAGACTTTGAGGCCTGTGAATGCTAATGCATTATCTAATATTATGGAATCTAGAGTGCCAAATCTGTGAATTATATCATCATAAAGGCTTAAGACAACACTCTCACTTGATTCTTTCAAAGCAACTCCTTCTATCCATCTAGTGAAATAATTTGTTTTAGTGATTATCCACTTGTGTCCTGCACTAGATGGAGGATTGATCATTCCAATGAAATCTATACCCCACTTCATGAAGGGTTGCTCTATTCTGACTAGCTATAAGGGCAAGGCTGCAAGCTTTTCTTTTCCTACAAACATGGCACACTTGATACATTTTCTCACATACTCATGGCTATCCCTAAAGATAGATGGCCAATAGTATCCAGCCCTCATGATTTTAAAAGCATCAGTCCTAGGAGAGAAATGACCTCCAGAAGGTCCATCATGAAACTCAAATAGGACATCAACTATCTTTTCTAAATCTATGCATCCTAAAAGGACACCATTATGATCCTTTCTAAAAAGAACTTCATCAATTAGCACAAAAGGAATAGATTGCAATCTATAATACCTTCTTTTTGCTGAATCTAGGCCTGTAAGACATTGTCCTGTCTTCAAGTAATTGATCATGTTAGGCAACCAACTTGTTGCCTTAGCTTGTTCTTTTGTAGAATGCACCACCAGAGATGCATCTATTTTTTTTGATTTATTTGAACCTTCATCCTCTGCCAAATGCTCACAAAGACCTCTTCCTCTAACCAGCTTGGTGGTTTGAATATCAATGTCATATTCCATCACCTTGGTGATCCAACCAACTCTTTTCTCATTTAGGTCTTTGGAAAGAAAAAACTCTTTGACACTTGGATGAGTAACTTTTAAATGTACCTTGCTATGAGTCAATAGATATCTGAATTTTTTAAGGCTCTTTACCACAACAAGTACATGTTTCTCTACAAAAGAGTATCTCTATTCATACTCTTCCAAACCTTTGCTAAAGAAAGCAATAGGCTGCTCCAATCCTTCTAAATTTTCTTGGGTCAAAATTGCAGATATAGCATCATGACCTCCATAAGCATAAAGGATAAAATCCTTACTAAAATTTGGGTTTAGGAGAGAAGGGGCTTATGTTAATGCCTCTTTGATAGCCTGGAAATTGGCCTTTCCTTCTTTAGTCCAGCTGAAAGTTGAACTCTTCTTTAACATGGTTGTCAAAGGCTTGAGTAAATCTGCAATGTTAGGTAAGAACCTCCTAACAAAATTAATCTTTCCTATGAAAGATTGGAGACCTTTCTTGTGATGTGGTAGGGGTAGCTCTAGGATAGCTGCAATTCTCTTAGGATCCACTGTAATTCCTTCTTTGGATACTACATATCCCAACAATTTTCCTTCATGAATTGCAAACACACATTTCTTGGGATTAAAGGATATCCCAAACTCTCTACACCTTTCAAAAATCTTCCTCAAGTGTTTGATGTGATCTATTGCATGCTTGGAATAAATAGTTATGTCATCCAAGTAGACCAGTAAAAAATTATACATAAGGCTTTTAAAGGCCATATCCATTGCCTTTTGAAATGTAGCACCTGCATTTGACAAACCAAACGACATCTTTTGATAAGTCATGGTTCCTTACTTGGTTGTAAATGTGGTCTTATATTGATCTTCTTCATTCAATAAGATCTGATTATATCTTGAATAGCCATCCAATAATGAAAATCTCTCGGATCTAGAGACACATTGTAAGATTTGTTCCATAGAGGGTAATGGATGGTGGTCTTTTAGAGAGGCCTTGTTAAGATCACTGAAGTCAACACATAAGCTCAGCTCCCCATCCTTCTTCCTGATAGGAACTTGGTTGGAAACCCAACTAGTATTCTTAATGGGGTAGATGAGACCACTTTCTATTAGTTTGAGTACTTCTTTATGCATAAGTGGCTCAAGCTTGGGATTAACAGGCCTTTGCTTTTGCCTCACTAGTTTGGCATTTGGTTCTAATTCAATAGTGTGTTGAGCAAGGGCTGGGTCAAAACCATTGAGGTCTTCATATTTCCATTAAAATATATCACTGAATTCTTTGAATAACTAAGTATAAGCTTGCTTCTCCAATTCAGTGTTTACCTTTCCAAATTGTAAGCTCTTACCTGGTTCCAACTCTAATTCAACACAATGTTCTTGTTGGACTACCATGCCAGCTTTGTTTTTCTTAACTTCATCATCCTTGTTGAAGATAGTCTCTAATGTAACAAGACCTGTAGGCATCTTATTAGACTTAAGTTGTATCACTTGATCACCATAATTTTGTGATAACCTCTCTTGATTATGCCTTGAAAAAACATCTTCTTCAAACAAGAACTGCATAATTTTTTCATCATTGTTAAACACCTACCAATTGACATCATTATTAGGAATAGATGGTCTAACAATCACTTTGATATGATGTTGATCTACCTCTTTTGAAACACTATATGGAATGTCATACTAAGATCCAACAATAGCTAATCTATCTGCATTTTGATTTAGCTTCCTAGGGATATCAACGATATTGAAAGCACAAAAATCTTCAATTGCATCCCAAACTCTATGTTTGTATGCTTTCAAAGTGTCATTTTTTGTTGTAGTTATCCCTCTTACTTGGTTGACAACTAACTCACCATCACCACAAACTTTTAAGGCCTTAAGCCCTCTTCTTCTAGCCCATTCTAGTCCATTGACTAGACTTCCATACTATGCAGTATTGCTAGTGCAGGAGAAACTGAATCTAAAGGTAGTATAATACCTTTCTCCTTTTGGGGATACTAGCATAGCACCACCACCAGAACCATGTCTACTTCTAGCTCCATCAAAAAATAGTTCTCAAACCTGATTATTTTGATCCTCTGAATCAGTGTCCTCTTTGAGAAGGCTTGGCTCTATGGCTCCACTCTCTTGTGTTAAATAACTTCCCAAACCAATATCCCAAATAACATGTCCTTGGGCTTCTAAAGCTCTTTCATCTAGTAGAATATCAGGGATACTTTCTATCTTTGTGCTTGCTTCACTAATGGTTTGGAAGTCACTGTCCTCAAATATAGGGCAATTTACATTGATGGCATTGGATACATATGGCTCTATATGGTGTGTTGCCAATGGTTCTGATTTAATGGTGACCTGGGTCCTATATCTTGTATGAAAAATCATGTGAGACCAGTCAGAAGATAGGTAGCCTCCTATCTTGGCTGTAAACTCCCTTGAAAGACATATAGAAAATAATGCAGGGAGGTCTATGATATATATCAAGGAGGATTGAAAAATTAGGACTAGTGTACAGGATTAAACTGGTATCTTTAGCCACACCTATAGTATTAACTGAGGATCCATCAAGTTGTGTAACCTTATTTTGGAAGGGCTCATATTTTAGTCCTAATTGGTCAGCTACTTTCTTAGGCATTACAGTGCTAGTAGCTCCACTATCTACCATATAATTATGCACTAAAGATTTTCCAATAATTAGAGATACATAAAAGGGAGGTGGCTTTGAGTTCCTACCTTGTGTGATATTCACCTTGGAGTTGCTAATTGGAGCCTTCTTTTCTTGATTAGTGTTAACCAACACTGGCTTTGCAGCTTCTTTTGTAGGTTGAGGAGTTGCTACCTCTATCATGGCCTTCTTCAAAATTTCAGGATGTCCTAGAAGAGCCAAAGAGTCCCACATTGACATGGTGACATTCACCTTCTTCATGTTTTCTATGATATTATAAGGTGTCACAGTGTGTACTCTCTATTGTGCTTTCACTATGATGGGCTCCACCTCTTTGAAAATCTAGCTCTCTTTGCTTGTGATGACAGGGACCTCCTTAGGTGTGATGGGATTAGCTTGTTATAGTGGCTCTCCAGATGTAGTGGCTTTGGCATTGGAATATTCTCTCTCCATGTCTTGAGCTCTCCTTTTTTCTCTTGTATAGGCAACAAAAATAGCTTCATCATTGACTCCATTGAAGTCAGGTTGCTCCCAATTGAAAAGAGTAGTCTCTTTCTCTTGTGATTCTTGTTGAGGAACTAACCCGCCGGATGAAGCCTCTAATTGGGCTTGTGAGGCATTTTGAACCATTAGGGCTTGGTTCATCCATCCATTTGAACATGTAGCCTGATTATGAGGCTGATTACAAGGAAAACACCATTCATTATCCATAGCCATATTGTTTTGACTAGGAACCATATCCCTCACTGGATTTGCAGAATTGAGAGGTGCAGGGTTATATGGTTGGAATGGTCTCTGATTAAAACTTTTCATTTGTCCTTGATAGCCTCCTTGGTATGGTGGCCTATTTTGTTGATAAGGTTGTCCTTGATTTTGATATTGCTGATTAGGACCTTAGCCTTGTGGCTAGAAGGATGGTCTGATTCCTTGACCTTGTTTCTTCAAATTCGTACTCTCTTTAGTCAAGGTCTACAAAAAGTTTGTCATTTCTTGCTTACTGCTTTCTTGACTATTCTTTATCTCTTGTAGCTCTTGAGAGAAACTAGCTATTAGCTCTTGACCACTGGTACTTGCCTGAGGTGTGGATATGGTGGAAATAGGGGTAAATGGGGGTACTTTTGCAGGTGTAATGGGTTGAAGGCTAGGGAAAATGGGCATTGGAGGCCTTCTTTGTATCATGCCTGCTTGAATCAAATAATTTTTGGCCCTGACAGCTATGTCAAAGGCCTGAGGTAAAGAAGTACCACCCATAGATTGGATCATGATAGAAATTTGACCATTTAGACTTTGCAAGTAGTATAGGAAAGCATGGCCAACTAATGGTCTCATAGAAACTGGAATTCTATTCCATGTTTTAAGGAATCTACTATTGTAATATGTCATCTTCTCTTGAGGGTCTCTCTTAATAGTTGTTAACTGCTCAACTAGAGACAAGTTATCTGATTTGTCCTCAAAATGCTTACTTAATGCATCCCCTAACTCATCCCATGAAGTAATAGAACCAATAGTTAGAGTTCTAAACCATTCAAGAGCCTTACCTTTTAAAGAGGCTGCTAATAATTTTGTGGCCACATCTTCTTGGGTTATGTTGTGTATGCTGTAGATGGTGTTCACATCTCTTATGTGCTCAAAAGTAGTTGTTTTCCCTTCACCTATGAAATTAGGTATACTTTTTAGTGCCACCAAAGGCACATCATGATGTATAGTAAAGGCTAATGGACTCCCTTGGTTGAATGGTGCAAAGAAAAACTATCTAGCCATTGTAGGAGTTGGAATCTAAAGACTAACAACTATATGAGTTGTATTTGCTACTAGATTTGAATCCTCTTCTAGATCTCTGGTTAGAGATCTACCTCTTCTTCTAAAATGGAAAGGAAAAGGTCTCCTTTCTGAGGTATTCGGTGGTGTTCATTGAACTCTCTTTGTAGGGGATGTTCTTTGAGTTGACCTACCTTTATGACTTCTCCTTAGGGGCAACTCTAAAAATTTAGTGGGCTTTGAGCTCCTAGTCTCAATCTTTCTCATAAACCTTGAACAAGGTTGTCTTGAATCCTTCCACCAATGGAGCCACTGGATATACTTGATAGAAAAAATTCTAAAATTCTATAGTATGCAATTTGTATATTAGAGATAGCATAACAAAACATGAATTTCTAATCCCTTTAATATTTCACCGGGCATGCCAGAATTGTTATACACTAAGTTTGAACCCTTATCTCAAGCTCTTGTAGTCTTGATAACCTAGTATAACATGGGAATCATCTGCTTGTTGTGGGACCTATGCTAACTGAGATGAGACCTCCAGGTTCTAGGCTGGTTCCTCTTGGATAATCACGTTAATTTGCTTTTAGATATGAGAAGTAAATCTTTTGAGGGAAAGGGATAGAAGGAATGCTTGTAAGGGAAATGATTGAAAGCAAACTACCTACTAGGTGATGCACCAAAATGATGGTATGAATTACAGCATAAAAGATGGATTCAATGAACAAACTTAGGTCTAGGAGATCACAACTTACTGAATAGGCTTACATAAATGTTTCATAGAAGTGGTCTGCAAATAAAAGAGGGTGTTCAGGGAAAGAGAGATTCTTTCACAAACAATAACACTCTCTAGATTAGGCAACAATCTATGCCCTGCAAACAAACATTCACCTCTACAATTGGGTATAGGAATGAGACAAGACTGTTAAGGGGTTGTAGTATACCCACAAAAGCATTCACATTAAATCATCCACAAGAATACACAAAATTGTAGAAAGAATGAGGGACCAAGAACCCTAAGGTATCACTGAGAAACATATAAATACTGAATTCATTAAGAGATAACTCACACAAGAAGGCATGGGGACATGAGAAATGTCACAAAATATCTTTGAGATCTGAATTATCAATGGGAAGTTACAGAATGTAGAAAACTAGAGGACAGAAAGATGTCACAGATAGCCTTCTAAGAAAAGATATCTTTTCTCTTTACAAAATGTGAACTCTGAGCTTCAAAAGCTCCAAAAACATTATATAAATCTCCCCTTGCACACAGGCAAGAGAAAAAATCTCATTAGGGTTACATAAATCTACATAAAATAATCTAACCCTAAACTTGTCATTTCTAATCATAAATGTTCATGAAAGTATCTCAACCGATCAGATATGTCTTGAGTGCCCATCCCTGTACTAAATCTACCTACAGACAAAGAGCCTCGATCCAACTAGCCCTCTGCAAGTCAGGCCATAATGAATGCTCAAATCTAATACTCTTAGAAAGTAAGAATCCACTGAGAATGGCTGCCCAGATCTTTTCCTCATCTATTCCAACTACAATCACTGCTGAAAACATAAATTCTGAGCTACCTGCGCTTGCAAATGATCAACAGGAAAAAACATAAGAAAACCCATGAAAGATACTACAATCCCTTTTTGAAAAAGTCAAAGGCCACATCATAGCAACCCAGACCAATAAAAATTGGCCACCTCAGAAAATGGACCCACAGAAGTCAAAAGAAATCCGGTCCCTTACATCGGATGGTGGTCGCATGATCATGTGGGATCAGAAGATCCCATGTGGTTTTGCGACTGAGAACTAGGCCCAGGGAAATATTAAAAGGCCAATACGTAGGAAGCTTAGGAAAATAAAGGGGGACCCCAGCAGCAAACCTTAGTCACATGATCACATAGCATGAAAATGACCTATGCGGTCATGCGACAAACCACTTAAAGAGAACAAGGGGTCACAACCTTTGAGCACATGGGTTTTGTGGCTAAGCGGCTTGAAAGGGTAAATATTAAATTAGGATGGGCCACGGGTATTTTAGGGGATCATGGGGTTCAAAGGGTCACACATGAATTTTAATGGCCTTCAAACTAGAGAACTAAACAATTGAACATGCATATAATCATGGGAATTTTTGAGGGGGATAACATAGGATTAAAAATGCCAGATAGAGAAGACCGGGCCAAATTACATAGGATGGGAAATTTGGGTAATAGTAGCTTCTTGTATAAATGTAGTTGTTTGGTTGTAGTTTAGGAGGCAATTTTGATAGAGGATAGTAGACATTAGATTGGAGATTTGTAATAGATCCTCACATGTTGAAGACTTCTGAGATTCATTGTAATATCAGGTTGTAACTGGGAAGGCCTTACAACCCGGCATGTAAAATTCAAATTGATGATAATATATAAAAGATTTGGCATTCTCTCTCTCTCATTGTTGTTGTTTGTTGCTTCTATGTGTGTTCAGTAGGCTTGGATCATCAGGGTCCACCATCTCTTCACCTCTCTTGCTCCCTGTATTGCATCAGGTGGTATCAAACTGAGGTTAGATTTTAATCTAGGTTTGCAAATCTAGGTTTGCAGGTTCCTCTTGAAGCCCTAGTTGAATTGTTGTGGGGTATAAGATTGTGATCTGACCTACAATTGCAGAGGGTTGTCAAGATGGTTCATGGGAGGTGAGATGTAGATCTAGGATAGGCAGATATGCTAAGGAAATTTGTTGCTAGGTTAGAAGTAGTAGAGACAACCCAAAGAAGAGGTAGACATCTTGAAGATGTTAGTGACGATCAAATTGAAGAAGAACAAGCGAATGCAAAACTTGCACCTGTTATGGATCAAGGTGAAGAAATATTTTTGAAGGCTTTGACAAGTTTGAAGTCAAAACCACATTTAAATCCTCCTAAGTATGGTGGAAAGTTGGATTCTGATGAATTGGTGGACTTGATCACAGAGATAGAAAAGTATTTTGAATATGAAAATATTCCTGAGGATAAGAAGGTAAAGATTGCAAGCACAAAGTTGAAAATTCATGCATCTTTATAGTGGGAACATCTACAATTAGACTGGAAGAGGAAAGGAAAATAAAAAATCAAGGTATGGAGTGAAATGGTGAATAAGTTGAAAGGAAAGTTCTTACCCTATGATTATCAGATTAACCTAGCTCGGCGAATGCAAAGTTTGAGGGAGAAAGATAGCTCGGTAAAAGAGTATACTAAGGAATTCTATAGATTGGATATTAGATCTGGACATGATGAAGATGATGTGGAAAGAATCAATGGATACCTGGATGGTTTCAGAGTTTCCATGCAAGAGGAAATTAGTATGGTCAAGTTGGAGAATATTGAAGAGGCTTATCAATTTTTTTTAAAATTTGAGGAGAAACTGAACAAGAGACATGAGCAAAGACAGAGAAATCATGGTGGTAGATTCCCTAGAGGAACGGGTAGATCTAATGGTGAAAATGCTAGATCTGAACTAGAAAAGACAAATTTGGACAAAGGCAAGACTGAGTGGAAAGGTTAAACTTCTAGAGGTAGAGGTAGTAACTACTGAGGTGCTTATGGTAGAAGAAGTTTTTGAGGAACTTATTATAATTTTGGAGAAGAAGGACATAGATATTTTGAATGTACACAAGCTAGTAAGAAGGCTAGTAGTAGTAGGAATGCTTTGGTGCAAGAAGAGTCACTGAATGAACCTGAGAAAAAAAATAACTTGACGGTAAGGAGAGCACTATGGAATGAAAGCAAGAAGGAAGATCCGATAAGGAAAATTTTATTCAAGACCAGATGTAGAGTTTATGACAATGTTTTGAAGGTAATCATTGATAGTGGTAGCTCAGAGAATCTGTCATCTAAAGAGATGGTCACAAAATTGTAGTTGGAAAGGTTGGTACATTCGAAGCCCTATCAGATTTCATGGATCAAAGATGACCATTAACTCCTGGTAAGTGAACAATGTTATGTGAATTTGAAGATTGGAAAGTACTATGATAAGGTGTTATGTGATATCATGCCTATGGATTGTTGTCATATCTTGTTGGGTAGACCTTGCCAATATGATAGACATGCTATATATGATGGGAGATTGCATAAGTATACTATTGTGGCTAATGGAAAGAAACAAATCTTGTTACCATTGATGGAAGAACCTGTTAATAATAGTTGTACATCTATGAAAAATTGTTTGATGGAAGGAAGAAATTTTGTTAACCCTTTGACGAGGAATGATGTATGTTTTTTTGTGATTCCTAATAAGCCGAGTAAGAAAATAGAGGATAAAGTCTCTAAGGAGATTGATAAGTTTCTCACTGAGTACAGTGATATCATTTCTAATAATGTACCTCATGGTTTTCCATTGAAAAGAAGTATTGATCATTGTATGGATCTAATCCATGGAGCTAGTTTACCGAATAAGGCACCTCATCGGTTGACACCTACCTAGAATCAAGAATTGAACTGACAAATTCAAGAGTTGCTGGAGAAAGGTTTGATCAAAGAAAGTTTGAGTCCTTGTGTAGTACCTTCTATTTTAGCACCAAAGAAGAATAGATAATGGAGAATGTGTACTAATTCTAGAGCAATCAATAAGATAACAATGAAGTATAGGTTTCCTATACCGAGGATGGATTATATAATGGACAGTTTCACTGGAGCAAAGTATTTCACAAAGATTGATTTGAAAAGTGGGTATCATCAAATCAGAATCAGAGAAGGTGATGAATGGAAGATTTCTTTCAAGACAAAAGAAGGTTTGTGTGAGTGGTAGGTTATGCCTTTTGGTTTAACTAATGCACCGAGTACTTTTATGAGGTTGATGAATGAAGTTTTGAAGAAATTTTTGGGTAAGTTTGTGATTGTGTATCTTGATAATATTCTGATATTCAGTAAGACCAAAGAAGAACATTTGTTGTATATTAGACAATTTTTGTAGAGGTTAAAAGAGGAAAAGCTACTGATAAATCTGAAAAAGTGTTCATTCATGAAAGAAGAGATTGTGTATTTGGGATTTTTTATTTCAGTTGATGATTTGAAGATGGATCCTAAAAAGGTTGAAGCTATTTTGAATTGGCCTACACCTATGAATGCTAGTGAGCTAAGATCATTTCATGGTTTGGTAAGTTTTTACCAAAATTTCATAAGGAATTTCAGTTCAATTTGTAATGTTGTGATTGAGACTATGAGATGAGACAAAAGAGAATTCAAGTGGACACATGGAGCTGACAAAAGTTTTGAGACTCTAAAGTAGAAGGTTGCTGAATTACCTATTTTGGCATTACCTGATTTCAGTAAGGTATATCAAGTAGAATGTGATGCAAGTGGAAGTGAAATTGGAGCTGTGTTGAGTCAAGAAGGTAAACCTGTTGCTTTCTTTAGTGAAAAGTTGAATGATGCTAGAAGGAAATATTATGTGTATGATCAAGAATGCTATGCTATTGTTCAAGCACTGAAGAAATGGAGATATTATTTGATACCGAGTGAATTTGTGTTGTATACTGATCATAAGGCTTTAAAATATTTGGGTAGTCAGAATAAGTTGAATCAGAGACATATGAAATGGGTTGAGTATTGCAGAGTTATACATTTGTGATAAAGCATAAGAGTGGAGTCACTAACCGAGTTGCTGATGCATTGAGTAGAAGAAGATCTTTGATGACCGAGATGAAAATTGAAGTTCTTGGTTTTGATGAGATGAAAGGTTTTAATAAAAAGGAACCTGATTTTTCTGAGCCATGAAGAAAGTGAAGAGCACCTATTCAAGATCAACAAGATACTAAATGGGATGAATATTTTATTCAAGAACGTATGTTGTTTAAAGGTATTCAGTTGTGTATATCGAGCAGAGTAATGAGAACTAATTTGATAAAAGAGAAACATAGTAGTGGTTTGGCTAGACATTTTTGGTATTGATAAAACATAGAATTTTCTTAAGGAGAAGTACTATTGGCCGCAGTTGTATAGAGATGTTCAGAAATTGGTAAAAAGTTGTGGAATTTGTCAAGTTGCAAAAGGAGTAAGTCAAAATACTAGATTGTATACACTAATTTTTGTTCTTGAGAAACATTGGATTGACATCAGTGTGGACTTTGTTCTTGGCTTACCGAAGATAGTAAGAGGTAATGATTCAATAGTTGTTGTTGTGGATAGATTTTCTAAGATGGCACATTTTATACAATGTAGAAAGACATCAACTGCAGTACATGTAGCAGATCTTTTCTTTAAGGAAATTATTAGATTGGATGGATTACCGAGGAGTATTATCTCTGCTTGAGATAGTAAATTTGTTAGATATTTTTGGAAAACACTTTGGAAGAAATTTGGCACCGAGTTGAAATATAGTTCTACATTTCACTCGCAAACCAATGGACAGACTAAAGTTGTGAACATAAGTTTGGGAAATCTTTTGAGATGTTTAGTTGGAGACACACCGAGTAATTAGGATTCTGTGTTGGCACAAGTAGAGTTTGCATACAATAATTTGATGAATAGGAGTACTAGAAAGACACCATTTGAGATTGTGAATAACACACAACCGAGAGGAATATCTAATTTGCGAGACATTGGTAATGAGAATAAGAAAAGTGCTGAAAGAGTAAAGTTTGTTGAGTACATGAAAACATTGCATGAAGATGTGAAGCTGAAGCTAGAAGACATAAATCAGAAATACAAAGACGAAGTTGATAGATCAAGGAGACATAAAACTTTTTATGTTGGCGATGAAGTAATGGTTCATTTGAAGAGAGGCTGCTTTCATGTTGGGACATATGGAAAGCTGAAGATGAAGAAGTTTGGACCTTGCAAGATTCTGAAGGAATTTGATAGTGGAAATGCATATGAGATTGAGTTACCTGATGACATGGACATATCACTAATTTTCAACATTGCTGATTTGTATGAGTATCATGAACCTGATCAAGAAGTGACAGTATCGACAGAATATCCTAAGAAGTAGAATGATGAAGTTGAATAGATTTTGAAGGATAGAGTTGGCAAGAGTACAAGACAAAAAAAGTATATGGAATATCTGGTTAAGTGGAAGAATAGACTAATGGAAGATAGTTCTTAGATTTAATAGTCTGAGTTGGATGTAGCTAGGACTAGGCATACCAAATGACTGGGAGAATCATTTCAAAATAAACCCAAGTGTCTGATGCGGGAGCATCTCAGGTCCTTGGCAATCCTGTGTCACCAAAAACATTTTGGAGTTTGTCTGTGCTGCTCGATTTCTGCTTTGACCAAGTTGGTCAGTAGTTGGTTGGTTTCCTTTGGTTACCAAGTGTGATCAGTTCTCTTGTGGGTAGTTGGTTATTTCACTGGCACTCAGCATTGTCTGTCTGCTACTCGGTTATCGTGCTTACCGATGGGTCTAGCTTTATTTCCTATTGTGGCTGACTTGTGAATTTATATTGGATCACGGAATTAATTTTTGTATCCATCATTGGGAAGCATCTGGTCCTAGATTGGTCTGTTACTTTTGTTAATTATGGATCTGAAGGCCGACTTAGTTCGATAGCTTCTTTTATAAATGTAGTTGTTTGGTTATAGTTTAGGAGGTAGTTTTGACAGAGGATAGTAGACATTAGATTGGAGATTTGTAATAGATCCTTGAATGTTGAGGACTTCTGAGACTCATTGTAATATCAGGTTGTAACCAGGAAGGCCTTATAGCCTGGCATGTATAATTCAAATTGATGATAATATATGAAAGATCTGGCATTCTCTCTCTCACTATTGTTGTTTGTTTCTTTCATGTGTGTTCAATAGGCTTGGATCATCAAGGTGCACCAACTCTTGGCCCCTCTTGCTCCCTACTTTGCATCATATTGAGTCTCATTCTGTTGTATTTCCATCTCCCTTCTTCTACTAAAGGGTTTCCTCAGTTCACCTTTGGTTGCTTCAAGTTGTTTTAATGCAAGTTGAATGCCAATCTTTTTATTCTCTAGGACCTTTCCCAACTTGTAAACCTCCATCTCAAGATCTTTGACTCACAAGTGATTATACTTCTTTAAGACACTTATCTATGATACCAATTGTTGGAAATCTACTATGGGAAAGTGATATACTGAGGGGAGGTTGAATTAGATATCTACTAATAATTCCATTTTGACACAAACTTACTTGCATACCAAATTTAATGCTATAAAATATCTAACAATCTAATCATCCATGAAATTAAAACATAACACATAGATTTTGGTTACCTAGAAACCCTTGAAAGGTAAAACTGGGGTGGGGATGACACCCACAAATCTTCACTACTATAGTATTAAATTTTTCCTGTTAAGGCTACAAGTTTGATTATAAAATGATGGTATACCCTATGAGGGGTCTACCCTGCTAAGAGATTTAAGACTTATACAATCTACCTTGCAAAAGGATTTAAAACTTAGAGTAAAATAAGCACTCGTTTAAGAGATTTACATAGGCCTGTTAGGACCACTCTATAAAGAGATTCTCCCTAATTCACCTGTTAGAATGATTCACTACCTGATCCTTCAGTTTGTAATGTAATTCTAATAATAGATCTTCTCCTTCTAAAGTAGATTTGATCTTCTCTATCAAATATATCTCATTTATGTCCTTCACTGCTTATCTCAGTCACTGATCTTTGTTTCTAATAATTAAGACACTTCTCTATTGTGCATGAATAAAATCTCCTTCATACTCTTCTCATCATTTTGTTCTCCTTGATAAATTTTAGGGTTTAGATCTCATCTTATATAAATAATAGATCAACTTTATGAATTAAGATCAACAATCTAGATTGTCTTCTTATGTCGCTTAACCATCCCCTAATTCTGATTGGTTACATGAATTACATAGGGATCAATGATTACAATAAAAAAACATAATCATATCTGTGATTTCCTCAAAAAACAATATGTTAGGAATGAATGTTAAATATATCCTATGGGGGAGTATTAGCAGCCATTCTATAGCAGTTGTTGTTGCATTCATGATTGTGATTGTCATTGATGTCAACACAGTGATCTACTAGAGATTAGCAAAGAAGTAGACAGTGTTTGAGTTAGCACACTTGGGATATTGAAGATGAAGCTATGTGGAGTTGGTGAATTACTCTATGATTTGTTATAAGATCATGGTTAAGAGCCCAGATAGTAATACATTTACTCATGGAAGTTATGATGAAATTGTAAGAATTTGCAAATAGAAAATATTGAACCAAGGATCTAGAGGTTGAAGAAAAGCAAAAGAGAGAAAATATGAATGCAAGGATGGATTGAATAGATCCAATGAATTGATCAATGCTCAATGAGTTAATACATAATAGGCCTGCTTATATAGGAAAGGCGATATGAGAGAATGATAAGGAGTTGATAAGCCATCTCCTATGCTAGGTGTAATCACATGTCCACCAAATGTGGATCATCCTCCAATATGCAATAAAGTATGTGCATTGGATTAGGATGATAATGTGATAAGAGCACGAAAGGTGGATCTCACACACAACGAGGTATGTGATGACAACTATCACACCTAAAGTGGAATTTCTCCTACACCATGTGCTTAATAGATGTGCACACTCCTAGGTGTCTCAATCACAAACTACTATGCAATGCATTAACCTAAGTAAGATTAAGTAAAGTGTAATTAGGAATAATTAATTACACCAACAAAAATCAATGGAAGTAGTATTCAGGAAGTGGTCCTGAGTAGTGGTTTGTGGAAATCGGATGATATCTCCTAATCAGGATGGAATCTAGTTATGCACATTTATAGAGTGGTTGGAGTCATGTTGATAGTGAGGTGGATGAAAGTGCAAGATTCGAGGTTGTACGAGTGAAAAATTATATCGATTGGAAGCTGACAATTTTGTGTAATTTTGATGTAACGTGTGGAAACTTTTATTTTGTAATTTGTATGCCGACTCATTTTTAATTACTTGAGTTTGGTATGAAGGAAGGAATGTATTCCTTATTGTCATGTGGAATGTAAAATGTAAGTGTATTGTGAAAGAAAAATTGTTGAAAGAGGATACACGAAGTACTGAGATCTGGTATTGACATCTGAAGAAGGAGTTGGTCCAGTTTGGCACAGTCAGAGAAGGAGTATTGGATTGTTGAGGTCAGAAATATTTTGGTATTATTATATTTAGTAATACAAAGATTAGTTGGATAGTGAGTTCAATGATCTTACCCTGAAGCTGTTTGGGCAGTGGGTCCTTCTGTCTTCTATAACTCCTAACAAAGTTAGAATCTTTTAATAGGGATTCAAAATATCCTAATAGGGATTCATATGTACTGAATGTATTTCATAAGACTCCTAATAGAGTCCATCCTTTCACAAGGAATATTCATATTAGTACATCTTTTGTGGGCATCATTCCCATTGGGGTTTACTCTTTGATCAAGAGGTTCCCTAGTCAACATATCTTGTGTCATTGTGTTATTATGCATGTATATCTTTCTATGGTTGTTGGTTACATTACTTATATGGTTAAAATCTATTAAGGTTCATGAAAGTTATATTTATCAAATAATTGATTCAAGCCCCCCCCCCTCTTAGTTATCTTGGTGGACTTTGTTAGAATACATGAGAGGGGGTTGAATCAGTTATCTAGTGTCCCAAAAAAATATGTATAATCCAAAACAAATTCTTCAACTTTTGCTACTCGGTAAACATAAAATACTTTCACTGTCTATGCTTTTAATGATTATCAGTCTAAAACTTATAGTAGTTACCGATCAAATCTTACATGTGATATGCAAAGTATGATAACAAAAAAACATCACAATCACCACATAACACAAGAGATTTAACGTGGAAACCCTGTGAAGGAAAAAACCACTTGGGACTGGCAACCCAAAAATGTTCACTCTTTTGAAGTGAGGTTGGTGAAGACCCAACCTTGTTAAAGGTTACAAACACACTGTTAGGTGTGACCTTGTTAGAGGATTTTAAACTAGAAGTTATCATCCAACCAATAGTCACTCTAGGGTTGATAGGATAACAATGTTCACTCTATGAATGAAACATAAAAAAGACTTTCTTAGTCCACTCTATTAAGAGATTTGACTATGTACAATGGTTAAATATGTAACAGTAGATGATCTGCCTTGATACAACTTCAATTGCAGTTTATAGATCAATATTCAACTCATACAAATATTTTTGATCAATATATCACTTTAGATTCAACACTATATCAACTTACTGTCCGTCGATAATTACTCTTTGTAGCTCGATAATTGTTCTACAGTTTGGTTCTCACTAACCAGTATGATCAAAATGCATGAAAACTTGTTCACATAATAATTTTGTAGTATCTTCTTCCTCCGGCATTGTTTCAACAATGAAACTAATATCTCTTATATAGATGAGTAAATCATTTTCTTTTTGTCTATCAGATTTTTCCATACACATACCAAACACATAGATGAGTAATATGAGGTGTACCATACACATACAAAACATGTATTATACAACTCTATGAACAAATGTTGTACAAGCTCCCCCTAGCTTAATATGTTGAATCACTATGTTACTAAATAGCATTATAAAATATAGCTTTGTCATTTTGTAGATGTGATCTTTTCAGCTCTCAGGTTCCTGCTTCTATTCTCTGTAACTGATCTTCAATGTTCTGTTTCTTTCAGATTATCTCTCCCTTAGATAGTTCTCATCGGTGCATATTTAACTTTTCTTTCATATTATTTATCTATCCCTTTGACAACAATGCCAAAGAAACAAATAAATAATCAGCTCTGTAGTAGCTAAGTAACTCTCTATTGTCCAATATAGTCTTTGTATCTTTGTATACTAATATCCCAATCTGTTTCAATTATTCAAACTTAATCACAACCTTGAACATTATCCAAAGTGTGAACTATGTTGCATCAACATGTGTGATCTTCTAATAAGATTAAGCTGATGCAACATCCAGATCACATTAGTGACCTGTAGACAGTGGAAGGACCCCAAGTCTAGTCGTCAAGTATTCAAATGTGTCCTTCGGTAGAGGCTTTGTAAAGATATCTAAAAGATTTTCTTTAGATGTAAAAAATTCTAACTTCACTTGCTTCTCTTGCACTTGTTCTCTTAAGTAGTGATACTTAATTGATATATTCTTTGTCTTAGAGTGCATCACTAGATTCTTTAAAATATTAATAACACTGGTGTTGTCATAGTATATAATCACCGGGTCAGTGATTACCTCATTCATTCCTTCAAACACTTGCTTAATATATGAAATGTTTGAGCAATTAGTAGCAGAAGTAACATACTCTACTTTAGCTGTAGACTAAGAAATACAAGCTTTCTTTTTACTTGTCCAAGTTACAAGTCTTTTACCAAAGAAGAATGCTCCTCTGGTGGTTCTTTTCCTGTCATCCACATTTCCAGCCCAATCAGCATCAGTATAGACCTTTAGTTCAAACTTGCCTTCTTACGATACCATAATCCATAATCCTCTATCTTTTTTAGATATCTTAAGATTCTTTTAGTAGCAATCATGTGTGATTCTCTAGGGTTATCAGAAAATCTAGCAACAATTCCCATAGCATGTGCTACATCTAGTCTACTACGAACTACATACATTAGCTTACCAATCATAGATCGGTAAAGTGTCTAGTTTACCTCTATAGTTTCATCTTCCTTTGTCAGTTTGCATCCAGTAGCCATTGGTGTTCCCACAGGTTTAGCATCATCCATTTCAAATGTCTTCAAGACTTCCTTTATGTATTTGGACTATGAGATAAATATCCCATCACTCTGTTGAATCACTTGTAGTCCTAGAAAGAATTTAATCTCTTCGAACATAGACATCTCAAACTCTTTTCTCATCTCATTAGAAAAATATTTTCATACATGATCTTGACCTCCAAAAATAATATCATCAACAAATATCTCAGTAATAATAATAGTGTCATCAGTATCACCTTTCATGGACAAATTGTTGTTCTCACTAGTTCTAACAAATCCAATACTTAACATGTAACTATGCGGCCTTTCATACTAGGCTCTTGGTGCTTGCTTCAAACCATATAAATATTTATTTAATCTACATACCATATCTTTTTTATCTGGATGAATGAATCCTTTACGTTGTTCTATGTAGACCTCTTCTTCAAGTATACCATTCAGAAATGTTGACTTCACATCCATTTGATAAACTTTAAATTTCTTGTGTGCAGCATATGCAAGTAGCATCCTAACTCCTTCCAATCTAGCAATGTGTTAAAATGTCTCACCATAATCAATTCCTTCTTCCTGTGCATATCCCTTGCATACCAATCTAGCTTTATTTCTGGTCACCTCAACATTTTCATTCAGTTTGTTCCTGAATATCCACTTAGTACCGATAAGATTCTTATCTTTAGGTCGGGATACTAAGGACCAAGTTTTGTTCTTCTCTATTTGTTTTATTTTCTCTTTCATTGCATTAACCCATTCTTCATTCTCTAATGCAACTTTCACATTTTTTGGTTCAAATTCACAAACTAGACATGTACCTTGTCTTGCTTTGCTTCTTTTCTGCATGCCAGCTTGTTTGTCTCCAATAATTTGTGTCTCAAGATGATGTCTCCTAAAAAAACCAGTCAGTACTTAGTTTCTTCTTTCTTGTTCATCCTGTTCAGGTTCATGTGCTTTCTTGGTAGCTCCATCTTGTTCGTCGATTTCCTTTTCCTGTTCCTCGGGGTTATTTTCCTGCTGACCGGTTATCACAGGTTGCAACTTCGGTAGATAATCAGGATGTTCAATGTAAGTGAATCTACCATAGTCTTTTGGTTCCTTTCTACTTTCCTCTATGTTCTTGTCATCAAACTCATCAACATGGACATTAGGACTTTCAATCATCTTATTTGTAACCTTATTCAGGCATTTATATGCTTTACTCTTAGTAGAATATCATAAGAATATTCCTTCATCACCTTTTGAATCAAATTTCCCATTTCTCTCATCTTTCAGATTAAAATATTTGCTTCCAAAAATCCTTAAATAACTTACAGTAGATTTGTGTCCAAACCATATCTCATAGGGTGTCTAGTTGGTGTCCTTCTTCAGTTGTACTCGGTTAAGAACATATACAGTTGTACTGATAGCTTCCCTCCTGTATTTCTAAGAAATATTCTTTTGCAACATTAGTGTTCTTGCATAGTCAATTATTGACTTGTTCCTTCTTTCAACAATCCCATTCTGCTGAGGTGTCCTTGGTGCAGAGACCTATCTTTTGATACCATGCTCATTACAGAAATTAGTAAATTCAACAGAGATAAATTCACCTCCTCTATCAAATCTTAAGCATTTTAATTCTTTTTCAGTCTCTTTTTCTACCTTTTCCTTATACCACTTAAATATCTTAAATGCTTCAGATTTTTCTTTTAAGAACATAAATGTCATCAGTCTAGTATAGTCATAAAAAAAAAGAATAAAGTATCTATCACCATAATAACTTTGAGTTCTCATAGGACCACATAGGTCGGTATGAACCAAATCAAGTATCTTCTTTGTTGAGTATTCTTTTCTTTTAAAACTAGACTTAGTCATCTTACCTTTCTGACATTCATGACACATAGCATGATTAGATTTTGACAAGTTAGGAAACCCTCTAACTCTTTTCTTCCTACTAATCTTGATCATGTTATCAAAGCTCACATGGCATAAAATTTTATGCCACAACCATGCATCTTCATCCTTCATTAATAAACAAGAAGACTGATCAATATCAAAATAAAATAGATTACCTCTCGATTGTGTACCGGTTCCGACAAGTCTTCCTCCATCATCATATATTTTTACCTTTTTACTCTCAAAAGCAAGTTGGTGGCCTGAATTATTTAGCTGAGCCACACTTAAAAAATTATAGTTCAGTCCATCTACCCAGTATGATTTTTCACATTTTATTCTATCATTAATCATTAGTGAACCTTTACCTCTTACCATACAGGGTGCATCATTTCCCATCCTAACAGATCCTCCATTGTATTCATCAAGTAGGTCAAATTTCTCTACATCACCAATCATATGATGTGTACAACCACTGTCTATGATCCATGTATCATTTCTTCTTACTTTAGAGATTAGTGTTGTTCCTTCATGTTTCTCTTCTTCCTCTGAGTCATCTTTCATAGCAACAAATACTACTTCTACATCATCATCAGTATTAGATTTAGATTCAATATCTTTGGCTATGTAACATACCTTTTCCCCTTTTTCATAGCCATCTCAGTTATCTCTATTGTGTCAGTAGCCTCTATTCACTCTTCTCCCATAGCTTCCTTCAAATCGGTCTTTGGATCTATCATCATCTTTCTTATTTAGACATCTAGCAGTGATGTGGCCAACTTCTTTACAATTAAAGCATGCCAAAGGTATGTTACCTCTATACCTTCCTTTACCATTCGGTAACCTTCTGGCCATAAGAGCTTCAAGCTCATCAAGTTCATCATCGATATCACTATCACTATCATTATTCTTATTATTCTTGTTACTAGATTTACCAATCTTCAAAGAAGACATGAATGTGGATTCAAGAGAAGGTAAAATACTATTGTCAAAGTTATTCAATTCAAAGGTTGTAAGCTTACGAATTAGTGTGTCAAGAGTAAGGTTGGACATAGCTCTTATTTCATGAATTGGAGAGATCCTGATTACATAAATTGGCAGTAAAGTTTTGAGAATCTCACTTATCACAGTTTCATCTTCAATAATTCCATCTGATGCTCTAATAGCATGTACTACCTCTTTTACTTTGTTTGAGTATTGCACAATGTTCTCACCTTCTTTCATCTTCATATCATCAAATCAACCTCTTAGGATTTTTGCTCTAGCTCTCTTAACATTCAAATATCCACTATATATTAGAGTCAATTTATCCCACATGGCTTTGGCAGTAGTGCATCCCTTAATGTCTTCAAATTTGGCATCGGTACAAGCAGCAACAAGTTCCATCATAGTAATATTGTGTTCATTCCTATCTTTCAATTGATCAAGGGTTAAGGGACCTAGTGTCAGTTCAATGTAGCCATTCTTCATCAATTCTAGTGTATAATTCCCAATTCCAGATATGTGCAACATCATCCAGCTTTTCCATGTACTATGAAGTTCTCTTTGTTCAGCTTTGGCACTTCCCTCTTATACATTTTGAGATCTTTGTGCTGGAGTCCTTAAAACTCTGTTCTACGCAACCACTCCTCTAATACAATTGTTAGAATAACTGAGAGGGGGGTGAATCATTTATCTAGTGTCCCAAAACAATATGTATAATCCAAAACAAATTCTTCAACTTCTGCTCCTTGGTAAACATAAAATAATTTCACTGTCTATGCTTTTACCGATTATTAGTCTAAAACTTATAATATTTACCGATCAAATCTAACATGTAATATGCAAAGTATGATAAAAAAACAAATATCACAATCAACACATAACATAAGAGATTTAACATGGAAACCCTGTGAAGGGAAAAACCACCTGGGACCGGCAACCCAAAAATGTTCACTCTTCTGAAGTGAGGTCGGTGAAGACCCAACCCTATTAAAGGTTACAAACACACTGTTAGGTGTGACCTTGTTACAATATTTTAAACCAAAAGTTATCATCCATCTAGCAGTCACTCTGGGGTTGATAGGATAACAATGCTCACTCTATGAATGAAACATAAAAAAGACTTTCTTAGTCGACTCGGTTAAGATATTTGACTGTGTAAAATGGTTAAATATGTAATAGTAGATGATCTGCCTTGATACAACTTCAATTGTAATTTACATATCAATATTCAGCTCATGCAAATGTTTATGATCAATATATCACTTTAGATTCAACACTATATCAACTTATTGTCTGTCAGTAATTACTCTTTGTAGCTTGGTAATTGTTTTGTAGTTTAGTTCTTACTAACCAGTATGATCAGAATGCATGAAAAATTGTTCACATGATAATTCTCTAGTATCTTCTTCCTCCGGCATTGTTTCAACAATGAAACCAATGTCTCTTATATAGACAAGTAATTGTTTTCTTTTTGTCCATCGGATTTTTCCGCTTAATCTCATTCATTGATTTTTTTGCTTTAACCTTCTTTGGCTGATGTGTCAGTAACACATTTCACTCTGTTCTATTATATCTTCCTTCAATTATGTTATCTGTCGATCTTCCTAACAAACCTTATCTGTTACCTAGATTTTATACATGTTCCAGCTCATCAATCTTATTGGCTAAACTAATCATTTAATTCATTTATGTTCTTCTCAGTTAACAAAAAAATGTGTTAGTGAACACAAGCTCGGTTAACATTGCACTTGGTATACACTACACTCTGTCGGTGTATACAGGAATGCTTCATTTACTGACAACATTGCTTTGTGTCTTTCAGCTCTATTCTTCATCATAGATGAATGCAATGTTAATATGATTTAAAACAATAGAGGGGGCGGGGGGGTGAATCAGTTGTTCTCAGGTCCAGATGTATAAAACAAACTTCAAAAACTTTTCTTTAAATCAGATCTAACAACCAAAACCAACTCTGTCATCACTGATTCTATAATAGAAACATATAACATTGAAGTCCACCACCCAGCTGTATCTAACCTGTAAAACACATAAATGTTTAAACCAAAACATTCAAAAAAGCATTGACACTAGGATTTATAGTGGAAACCCAATCTAGGAAAAATCACTTTGTAACATTCTACTATTATTTTCACTCTTCTGAAGTGAGCTCGTTTAAAAGCCAACCCTGTAAAAGGTTACAATACACACTATTAGGTGTGACCCGGTTAGAGGATTTCAATCACTCTGTTAGAAGTGAGCCTTGTTATAGGACTTACATACATTCCATTAGAATGCAACCTTGTTCAAAGAATTTAAATATATGACTGTTAGGTCAACGTCTGTTAAAAGGATTTTGATTATTACAATGGTTGGAAAGTAGCAGCAGTATTGATCTGAAAAACATACAACTCACTTTGCAAATATTAGATCTAATTCCATACACAAAGGCTAGTTTACTGACTTTGAAACTT
This sequence comes from Chamaecyparis obtusa, assembly GCA_027943335.1. Taxonomy (NCBI): domain Eukaryota; kingdom Viridiplantae; phylum Streptophyta; class Pinopsida; order Cupressales; family Cupressaceae; genus Chamaecyparis; species Chamaecyparis obtusa. The sequence continues at coordinate 1,657,435 of BSBK01004321.1, read as the reverse complement.
TTCCATCTCCATCTTTGATTTGCTCAAAAATTTTCTTCAAGCAATCACCACACTTCTCCTTCAGCCTTTTCTACTTATATAGTCAATAAAATCTACTGATATTCCAACATCCTCTTTTCACCCATGCACACACATACCTAATGCTTAGGTTCCCTTAATACTTCCTCAATTAGGTTAACTCATCTTTTGCCACTCAATCTCCTTCGTAGATCTTAGGGTTAGGTCAGATTCATTGAATCAACCCTCTTTATGTTCTTTGGCTCCTTTTCTTGAAACATCTCAAATCTCTTAAAGATTTACAATAAAACATTTTTCAGTGCATTCAATACTTTCAAACAGTCAATAAATAAAGTCAACATGTTTTACATAATCCAAGAATTCAACAATGTCCACTCCCAATCTGAATTCTCTTTAAATATAAAAATACTGATGCTCGGTCAATACTATGATCAACTACTCGATCTTCATGTAGAAAGATCAGTCATTACTAAAAATGTTTCCTCATCTTATACTGTCATTCTCTATAATTAACTGATGTTCGGTTGACACTAGAATTTTTCTCGGCATATACTGACTCGGTCGACACTAACATTACTCGGCTTGAACATGATTTCTCTAGTTTTTCTTGGTCAAGCCTACTAGTTTAGTCTTCAATCTTACTAAGATAAACAATACATTGTCTCATCATTGTAAAACATAGTCAAGTACACTTTGTAGTAACAAGATAACTCAACCTTTCCTTAGGTGCTATTGTTACCATCCTTTCTTTCCCTTCTTCACAACAATACAATAGATATAGTACTTTCCTAAGTAGCAACAGTCTTACTAGTTAAGGTTTGACATCAATGACAACACAACAATTGCTTCAATTGTAGTTTCCAACAATCTCCCTCTTTGGTATTGATGGAAACACCATATGATATCACCCGAATAACACATGGATTACTAGCCAATCCAAAAAATTATCTGTCCATCAGAGAAAAATTTGTAATATCCTTAGCTTCATTCTGATTTAGAATCTATTAGGCTCACTTCTCTAACCATCAGAAATATCTAGATCTCCCTCTATCCCGATCCTTTATCTTAGTTCATCATCTCCTTACTTTTCTTTTCAGTGTCATGTGTTATTATATCATCTCAATTCATCTCCCTCTCTGAGAAAAATCTGAAAGCAACAACTAAAACATACATCCATTAGATGTAGATATTATCTGTGCAACTCAGTGTTTCTCCCTTTGTCATCTTGCTTATGATTGATTCCTTGTCTTTTCTCTTCTTCACAACTCTAGGCCAGTCCTAAAGTGTGACAATCTTCTGCATCAATCTATCAAATATTTTGTTGTAGCATATTTGATGTCATGCTCCTAGCTTAACTAGGCAGCCTCAGTTAGGGGAAGGACCCCTAATTGACTTCTCAAATACTCATGTGCTTCTTTAGGTAAAGCTTTAGTGAATATGTCTACTAATTGTTCCTTTATAGTCACATATTCCATTCAGACTTCTTTATCTTGTACCAATTCTCTCAAGTAGTGATACTTGATTACTATGTTCTTGGTCTTAGTATGCATCACTGGATTCTTAGAAATGTTGATAGTACTTGTGTTGTCATAGAAAATAACAATAGATTCAGTGATTTCTTCTTTCGTGCCTACCAATGATTGTTTTATCCATACCAAATTTGAACAATTTACTGTAGCAGCAACATACTCAGCTTCAACAGTAGATTGGGAAATGCAATTTTGTTTCTTGCTCATCTAGGAGACTAATCTTTGTCCAAGAAAGAAAGCTCCACCACTAGTACTCTTTCTGTCATCTAAATTTCCTACCCAATCAGCATCTGTATATACTCTTAGTTCAAATCTTTCATCCTTCTTGTAATATAGCCCGTAGTTAGTAGTCCCTTTCAAGTATCTCATAATTCTTTTCACAGCCATCATGTGTGTTTCCTTAGGATTGGCAAAGAATCTTGCCACAATCCCAACAACTAGTGCAATATTTGGTCTACTATGTACAACATACTGCAATTTTCCAATCATGGATCTATACAAAGTCAGGTTCACTTCTACAGCATCATCATTCTTAGATAACTTTTGTCGAGTTACCATAGGAGTACTCACTGGTCTAGAATCTTCCATCCCAAAAATTTTTAGTATTTCATTAACATACTTAGACTGTGTAATGAAAATTCCTTTCTTCATCTGATATACTTGTAAACCAACAAAGAATTTGATCTCACCAAACATGCTCATTTCAAATTTAGTTTGCATTTCATCTGAAAATATTTTACAGAAAGCATCTTGTCCACCAAAAATAATATTATCCACAAAAAATTTTGCCAACAGGATACCTTTACCTTCTTCATCTTTCATGTACAAATTGCTTATGTCATTTGTTCTTGAAAATCCAATCTGTATCAAGTAGTTATGCAATCTCTCATACCATGCTCTGGGAGCTTGTTTTAATCCATATAGTGCTTTGTTCAGTTTGCATACCATGTGTCTTCTGTTTGGATCAATAAAACCTTTTAGCTATTCTATGTAAACTTCTTCTTCTAGTATACCATTTAAAAATGCAAACTTGACATCCATTTGATATACCTTGAAATCTTTATAAGAAGCATATGCAAGTAGAATTCTTACTCCTTCCAATCTAGCTATAGGGTAAAATGTATCCCCATAATCTATTCCTTCTTCTTGTGCATAGCCTTTACATACCATCCTAGCTTTGTTCCTAGTTATTTCACCCTTTTCATTCAACTTATTTTAGAACACCCAGTTTGTTCTTATAACATTTTTGTTTTCAGGTCTTGGCACCAGAGTCCAAGTATCATTCTTCTCTATCTAGTCTATTTCTTCATTAATTTCTTGTATCCGATCTTCATTTTCTAATGCCTCTCTATTTGACTTAGGTTCAAATTCACATGGTAAACATGTTGGATCCTTTGTCTTACTTCTAGTCAAAATTCCAGTATGTTTGTCTCCAATTATCTATTCAAGCTTGTGATGTCTTCTTACATATTTTTCCAAAATAGGTTCAACTCTTCTCTCCTCTATTTCATCAAGTTCCTCAACAAGATTGTCAGATTCAACTTCTAAATGCATGACAACCTCTTCTTGATACTCGGCAACATTATCTTATCGCTCAGCATGTTCTTGTTCTTTTTCGGCACTATTTTCCTGATGCTCGGCAGCATCTTCTTGTCGCTTGGCATTGCTTACCTAAGACTCAGCATTAGGTGCAAGTCTATTACTTGCCTCTTCTACTTCTTCAATATACACAAAAGATCTATAATCTTCTGGTTCTTTTTTGTTGTCAAGTTCATTTCTTTCTGCATACTCATCAACTTTGACATTCACACTTTCCACAATTTTGTTAGTGTTATCAGTTCAAACACTTAGAAGCTTTACTTTTTGTGGAATACCCTAGGAATATGCCTTCATCACTTTTAGCATCAAACTTTCCATTTCTTTTGTCTTTTAATATGTAGCACTTGATTCCAAAGGTTCTAAAGTATTTAACACTCGATGCATGCCCATGCCATAATTCATAGGGTGTCAAATTTGTAGCTTTCTTGATCTGTACCTAGTTAAGAGTGTAGACAACTACACTTATAGCTTCTTTCTAGTATTTATGCGACATTCTTTTCAATCAATAATGTCGTTTCACAATCCAAGATAGATCTATTTCTTATCTCTGCTATACCATTCTATGAAGGTGTTCTAGGTGCAGACATCTGTCTTTTGATCCCTCTTTCATTGCAAAATAGATTGAATTCATTTGATGTAAATTCTCCACCTTGGTCAGATCTAAGACATTTCAGGTTCCTACCTATCTCCTTCTCAACCTTAGCCAAATACCACTTAAAGAATTGAAAAGCATCATATTTTTCTTTTAGAAACATTACATGCATCATCCTGGTATGATCATAACCAAACAAGATAAAATATCTAGCACCACAGTAACTTTGTACACCCATAGGTCCACAAAGGTCAGTATGAGACAAATCTAAAATGTTTTCAGAAGTAAAGGATTTTCTCTTAAAACTTGACTTTATCATTTTTCCTAACCGGCATTCCTTGAACATCACATTCTCAGGTTTCTTCAATCTAGGTAGACCTCTTACTTTCTTCTTCTTACTTATTTCTACCAGATTATCAAATTTAACATGACATAGCCTCTTATTCCATAACCAAATGTCATCAAGTTGTGAAACCATACATTCTTCCTCAGATAGGTCAAGATAGAACAAATTACCTCTATTTTGTTCTCCACTTCCAATCAGTTCACTAGTAGCATCAAATATTTTAGCTTTCTTGTGATGAAATCCCACTCGGTAACCAATTTTGTTGAGCTATGCAACACTTAGCAGATTATAATTTAGACCTTCAACCCAATATGAATTTTCACAAGAGATTTTATCACTTAGTTTAATCAAACCTTTTCCTCTAATAGGACAAGGTGCATCATTACCAAATTTTACACTTTTACCTCTATAATCATGTAAGGTCTCAAACTTACTCTTGTCACTAGTCATGTGATGTGAACAACCATTGTCAGTAATCCATTTTTCATTCTTGTTCACATAGGAGATCGATGCAATTTTCTTTTCCTCATCAAATTCATCTTTCATTGCAACATAGACTACCTCAATTTCAAAATCATCACTATCAGTGTCAGTTTCTTCTTCAGCAATGTAACAAGATTTCTTACCTTTTCCTTTGTAGTCTTTGTGCCTTTGATAGCTTTTGTCATCTCTTCTATCTTTGTGTTTTATTTTTCTTTCTTCATCTTTATCATTCTTGTTAGGACATCTAGCAACTATATGACCAACTTTATTACATGCAAAACATATAATAGGGAGTTTACCTTTATATTTTCCTTTTCCCCTTCTCAGTATTCTAGCCATAAGAGCTTCTAGATCTTCAAGTTCTTCATCAGAAGTGTCACTGTCACTTTCACTTTTACTTTCACTTTCACTTTCACTGATGCATCTATCTTTTCCTTTCTTTGGCTTGTTTAGAACTAATTGTGACTTAAAATCAGATTCAACATTACCAATACTACCAACAGTGAAGTTATCATAGTTAGAGAGTTCAAAAGTAGTCAGCTTGCCAACCAAACTTTCCAAAGTAAGCACATTTGTAGAGTTACATCTAGATTCTTGAATAGCTAAGATCTTAATAGCATATATAGGACACAGAGTTGTTAGTACTTTTCTAATTATAGTTTCATCATCAATAGTCCCACTTGCTCCTCTAATAGCATTCACAACTTCTTTTATTCTACCACAATATTGTGCAATGTTCTCACCTTCTTGCATTCTCATTTCATCAAACTTACCTCTAAGACTCTCGGCCTTAGCTTTTAGTACATTTATGTCACCAATTTAGATCTTTGCAAGAGTGTCCCACATCTCCTTAGCACTGTTAGAAAGTAAAGTCCACCAAGATAACTGAGAGGGTGGGGGGGGTGAATTGGTTATCAAATAATTATAACTTTTATCATCTTAAACAAAATTAAACCATAATAGAAATATAATTACCAACCATAGAAAGATATTCATACACAATAACACAATGACATGAGATATGTTGACTAGGGAACCTCTTGATCAAATAGTAAACCCCGGTGGGAATGATGCCCACAAAAGATGCAATAATATGAATATTCCTTGAGAGAGGATGGACTTTGTTAGGAGTTTTATAAAATATATTCAGTACATATGAATCCTTGTTAGGAGATTTTGAATCCCTGTTAAAAGATTCTAACCCGGTTAAGAGTTATGGAAGACAGAAGGACCCACTGCCCAAACAGCTTCAAGATAAGATCACTGAACACACTATCCAAATAATCTATGTATTACTCAATAGAATAATATGTTACCTCTTCTCTGACTATGCCAAACCACACTCACTATTACATTAGATCTCAATTTTAGATCTCAGTACTTCACATGTCTTCCTTCACAAATTTGCTTTCATACTTAGCTCTTTTCTTCACTTCATGCATTCAGCATCACAACCACTGCTACCATATCATAATTACACACTTTCACATTACAACCACATGCTACTACAAAATAAAAAGGAAATACATTCCTTCCTTTATACCACACTCAAATAATTACAAATGAGTCGGCATACAATTACAAAATAAAAGTTTCCACACGCTAAACTAGAATTACACAAAACTGTCAGCTTCCAAATAAAATAAATCTTCACTCATGCAATCTCAAAGTCTATGCTATCATCCATGTCACTATAAATGTGTCTCCAACATCCATTTAATTGTGCAAAACCATATTCCATCTTGATTAGGAGATATCATCCAATTTCCACAAACTGCTACTCAGGAACACTGCCTGAACACTGCTTCTACCAAAATGATCATAACTTCCATGAATCAATGAATTAATGTCTATGCTCTTAACCATAGAAATATGACATATCAAAGAGTATAACCTTAATATTTCATAGCTTCAAGTACAATAACCCATGTGTGCTAATCCAAACTCTATTTGCTTCTTTGCAAGTCTTTAGTAAATCACTGTGTTGACATCAATGAAAATCATAGTCATGAATGCAACAATAAATGCTATAGAATGTCTACCAAACATTTATCATTCATTCCTAACAAGCACTTGTGCAATCCTTAATGTCCTCAAATTCTAGATAGCTTAGGGAAGATGCAATTTCTAGCACTTCCTGATTATGTTCTTGGTTAGCTTTCATTTCTTCGGCAGTCAAAGGTGCGACAGGTGAGACATAATCATTCTCCATGTAGTACTTTGTAGAATCACCAATACCAGCTAGATGTAGCTTCATCAATCTTTTCCATGCAGGAAAGTTTTCCTTATTCAGCTTCGGTACCTCCTTATACATCTTGATCATTTTTGTCAAGTCCCTTTAAACTTGATTTCTATAAACACCAATAATAAGCAACACAACTCTGATACCAATTGTTAAAATGATTTAGAACAATAGACAAGGGGGGTGAATCAGTTATTCTCAGGTCCAAATGTATAAAACAAACTTCAAAAACTTTTCTTGAAATCAGATCTAACAACCAAAACCAACTTGGTCATCACTGATTCTATAATAGAAACATATAACATTGCAGTCCACTACTTAGCTATATCTAACTTGTAAAACACATAAATTTTTAAACCAAAACATTCACACAAGCATTGACGCTAGGATTTATGGTGGAAACCTGATTTGGGAAAACCACTTTGTAACATGCTACTATTATTTCAACTCTTCTAAAGTGAGCTCGGTTAAAAGCCAACCCTGTCAAAGATTACAATACACACTGTTAGGTTGGACCCGGTTAAAGGATTTCAATCAATCTAATAGAAGTGAGCCTTGTTATAGGACTTACATACATTCCATTAGAATGAAACCTTGTTCAAAGGATTTAAACATATGACTATTAGGTCAACCTCTGTTAAAAAGATTTTGATTGTTACAATGGCTAGAAAGTAGTAGCAGTATTGATCTATAAAACATACAACTCACTTTACAAATATCAAATCCAATTTCGTACACAAATGCTGGTTTACTGACTTTGAAACTTTTCCATCTCCATCTCTGATCTACTTAGAACTTTTCTTCAAGCAATCACCACACTTCTCCTTCAGCGTTTTCTTCTTATACAGTCAATAGCATCTACTGATCTTCCAGCATCCTCTTTTCACCCATGCACACACATACCTAATGTTTAGGTTCCCTTAATACTTCCTCAATTAGGTTAACTCATATTTTGCCACTCAATCTCCTTCATAGATCTTAGGGTTAGGTCAGATTCATTGAATCTACCCACTTTATGTTCTTCGGCTCCTTTTCTAGAAACATCTCAAATCTCTTAAAGATTTACAATAAAACATTTTTCAATGCATTCAATGCTTTCAAACAATCAATAAATAAAGTCAATAGTTTTTACATAATCCAAGAATTTAACAATGTTGGCTCCACATCTGAATTCTCTTCAAATATAAAATACTGATGCTCGGTCAATACTATGATCAACTACTTGGTCTTCATGTAGAAAGCTCAGACATTAATAAAAATGTTTCCTCGTCTTATACTATCATTCTCGGTAATTAACTAATGTTCTATTGACACTAGCATTTTTCTCAGCATATACTAACTCGGTCGACACTAACATTACTCTGCTTGAACATGATTTCTCCATTTTTTTCTCGGTCAAGCCTACCAGTTTAGTCTTCAATCTTACTAAGATAAACAATACATTTTCTCATCATTGTACATCATAGTCAAGTATACTTTGTAGTAACAAGATAACTCAACCTTTCCTGAGGTGCTATTATTACTATCCTTTCTTTCCCTTCTTCACAACAATACAATAGATATAGTACTTTGCTAGGTAGCAACAGTCTTACCAGTTAAGGTTTAACATCAATGACAACACAACAATTGCTTCAATTATAGTTTCCAACATGCAACATAATAAAGTCAATATCATCAAGTCATAGACTCATCAAAAATTTACTCAGTGTATTCCTTATCCTCGTCTAACATATACATCTTCCTCATGTAGATACTTCTATTCTTCATCTCTTTCACCTTTCTCTAGATGTTTCAGTATAGTAACTTACAAGATAAGTATTGTCAAGCTAGTTGACATCAATGACAACATAATACTAATTTAATCATCTTACATATCTAATTAGCAACTCCTCAGTGATCTTTAATCATAGATTGTTCATTCAGGTTCTAAATCAGTTGTAGTTCATCAATGACTTTACTTTCTAACACAATAAATATGATGCAGATGTCGGCCAAAATAGTTGACCTAAATGTTTGTGCCATAACAAAGAAATCTATCAAATCTATCTTACTCAACATTTGATATCTCTAGCACTCGTTAGTGGCTGTTATTCTTTACTGGTGCTCAACACTATCATAACTACACAACTCAGCTTAAACTTGCTCAACTAATACTGAAGTACTCGGTGACCTCTAACTTGCTTTGTAGTAAATATTGCTCGGTGAATGTATAATATACATGACTCAGCCTAGACATGATGACTCAGTCACAGTGATGACCAACCAAAATTGCCTAGAAAATGACTAAGTGTAAGACACTAATAAACAATAAAACTTAGCAATCAACAATCTTTCCATCATTAGCCATCATTTCGAATAATATTCCTTGTGCATGAAGCAACCTAGTGAAATGAATAGAGCCAGAACTGATGGAATATGGATGAAGTGACTGAGAGGGGGGGGTGAATCAGTCAACCATAAAACACTTCACAATTATTTCCTTCCAGATCCCTTAGGATATCTTAAAAATGTTATCTATTTTAGCACTTGGTAAATAGATTGCAGTAACTTTGAAGATGCAGAAAGTGTTAGCAAAATTATCTTTTAGATATTCATTAGCACTAGTGTATGATTAAGATAGCAATTAAGAACACAAGAGACACAAGATTTAACGTGGAAACCCAATATGGAAAAAACCACCAATGTATCTAGATACTGATTTTCACTTTTCTGAAGTGATGCTCAGTTAGAAGCCAACCCGGTAAAAGGTTACAAAACACACTGTTAGGTGTGACCTTGTTAGAGGATTTAATCACCCTGTTAGGAGTGGCTTGGTAAGAGGTCTTGAAAACAATTCAATGGAATTGTCACCTTGTTAGAGGATTTACAATATGGTTGTTAAACCAACTCGGTTAAGAGATTTAGAATTCACTGTTACAATGATAAGAAGGTAATAATGAAAATGACCTGTATAATAATGCAACTGCCTTGCTGATTACAGATCTCTATTCTGCATAAGTGTGATCCTTCCTGATCGAATAAATCTCTGCTGCACCTTAAGGATATCTGAACATCCTTCACAAATTCGCACACACCTTTCCTCTCTTTCTTCTGTAAATCTTCTGCTGTATTTTTTATTTATTTTTCACATTTGACCTTTTATTTATATGATTTTAGATTTGTCAAATCGACAATTATTTAGTATAACAGTTGGCTGAATTAAGCAAACTCTATTTGCAAAAAAATCCTTCAAGGGCCGACAGTGCTCGGTGACCATAACTTTCTACAATCTTTCGGAGACCGAGGGAACTCAGTAAACACCGACAATCCTTTACCTTCGATAACCGACTGAACTCGATAAACACTGAATTTCCTTTGACGACCAACTGAACTTGGTAAACATTGAATTTCCTTTGACGATCGACTGAACTTGGTAAATGCTAAATTTTCTTTGATAACCGAGTGGACTCGGTAGACACTGATTTTCTTTGATAACCGAGTGGACTCGGTAAGCACTAATCTTCCTGTCTGGCAGACCGATTGAGCTTGGTAGGAACTGATTACTGCAAACTATGACATTGTGTGACATCAAAGACAATACATAATTTGAGTAGCAATTTCCTTCAGACAATTGTTTCCAACAATCTCCCTCTTTGGCATTGATGGCAACACAATATGTCATAGCATAAGAAATTTGAAAGAATTAGCTTGGTTCAGATTCAAATCTCCCTCTGTCAGCAAACTTCCTTTATCCTAAAAATTCTTCCTTCTGACTATTGAAAATTTCTTGAAGTAATAGCAAAGACATAGCAAACACTCCCTCTTTGACAACACATGCCAAAGACAATTCACATATTACCGGTGTAAATTAATGTACCTCAAGTACTGATTCATATGCAATGATTCCTTGAATATGCTACATCAACTGGTTGATTTTCAATCATGTTCTGGTTGATGCATCACTAAAACTATATTTAGTGAGCCTTGGATAGGGGAATGACCCCTAACTTACCTCTTAGATACACAAATGCATCCTTAGGTAATGGTTTGGTAAAAATGTTTGCAATCTGCTCTTTTGTATGAATATATTCTAATCTGATTTCCTTGTCCTGCACCAATTCTCTGACAAAGTGATATTTAATAGCAATGTGCTTGGTTTTGGAATGCATCACTAGATTCTTTGAAATGTTTATTGCACTGGTATTGTCACAAAATATAACAACTGGTTCTTTGATTTCAACCTTCATACCTTCTAATAACTATTTAAACCAAACAATATTTGAACAGTTTACTGCAGTAGCAACATATTCTGCTTCAGCTGTGGATTGAGATGTGCAATTTTGCTTTTTACTAGTCCAGGATACCAGTCTTTTTCCAAGAAAAAATGCTCCACCACTTGTGCTTTTTCTGTCATCAATGTTCCCTGCCCAATCAACATTAGTAAACACTTTTAAGTCTAGATTGCCTCCAAATTTATACCACAAACCATATTCTTTAGTTCCTTTTAAGTATCTTAAGATTCTTTTGATTGCCATCATATGATTTTCCTTAGGTTTTGCTGAGAATCTAGCTACTATACCGACTGCTAAGGCAATATCAGGTCTTGTATGTACTACATACTGCAATTTTCCAATCATAGATCGGTATAGGGTCTGTCAACTTCTTTTGAATCATCATTTTTGGTAAGTTTCAGTCCAGTACACATGGGTGTACCAACTGGTTTTGAATCTTCCATACAAAACTTCTTAAGTATTTCCTTAATGTATTTAGATTGAGTAATGTATATACCATTCTTGCTTTGCTGAATTTGAAAACCAACAAAGAATTTTATTAAACCAAACATAGACATTTCAAATTCTTTGTTCATTTGCTCTGAAAATTCTTTGCACTGATCCTCATTCCCTGTAATTATAGTATCATCTACAAATATTTCTGCCAATACAATTTTGTCATCCGGTCCTTCTTTAATATACAGATTACTGTTATCATTGGCTCTTTTGAAATTAATCTGAATCAAATAGTTATGGAGTCTTTCATACCATGCTCTAGGAGCTTGTTTCAAACCATACAATGCTTTGTGTAACCTGCAGACCATGTCCTTTTTATCTGGATCAACAAAACCTTTAGGTTATTCAATGTAGACTTCTTCATCAAGAATTCCATTGAGAAATGCAGATTTTATATCCATCTGATATACCTTAAATCCTTTGTGTGCTGCATAAGCAAGTAGAGTTCTTACACCTTCTAATCTTGCAACAGGAGCAAAAGTTTCTCCATAATCTATACCTTCTTCTTGAGAATAACCTTTACATACCAGTCTAGCTTTGTTTCTAGATACTTGACCATCTTCATTCAGCTTATTCCTGAATACCCATTTTGTTCCAATTACATTCTTATCTTTAGGTCTAGGTACAAGAGTCCATGTTTTGTTCTTTTGTATTTGTTCTAATTCTTCATTCATTGCTTCAATCCAACTTTCATTTTCCAATGCATCTTTGATATTTCTAGGTTCAAAGTCAGTAAGCAGACATGTACCTTTTAGCTTGCTTCTTGTCATAGTACCATCTGATTTGTTTCCAATAATTTGACTGGTGTATGATGTCTTCTGACATATTTGGCTAGTATAGGTTCCTTGCTTTTTGAATGATTCATGCTATTGTCTTCTAGGATCTCTTCTTCAGGTTGCTTGGGCTCGGTAGATATTTGCTCGGTAACTTCAGGCTGGGACTCAGTCTGAATTTCTTCCTGTGACTCGGTTTGTGACTCGGTAACTGTGCTCGGCTCGGTAGATATAGTTTCCTTATTGATAGTTGTGTCTGCCAATGTTTCAGGTTCAATGTAAATGAATCTTTTGTAGTTCTCAGGTTCCCTTTTTCTTTCTTCTTCAGTCTTTTCTACAAACTCATCAAATTTTACATGTATACTTTCTATGACTTTGTGAGTAGATAAGTTCAGACATTTGTATGCCTTGCTTTTGCTAGAATATCCTAGGAATATTCCTTCATCACTTTTCACATCAAATTTATTTCTTCTGGATTCTTTTAAGATATAACACTTGCTACCAAATATTTTCATGTAACTTACATTGGGTTTATAGCCATACCATAATTCATAAGGAGTTTTGAATGTGTCTTTCTTCAATTGTACTCGGTTCAAGGTATGAACTGCAGTGCTGATAGCTTCCTTCTAGTACTTTATAGCGATGTTCTTTTCTATCATTAGAGTCCTTGCACAATCCATAATAGATCTGTTTCTTCTTTCTGCTATTCCATTCTGCTCAGGAGTTCTAGGAGTTGATACCTGTCTTTTGATTCCTCTTTCAATGCAAAAGTTGTTAAAATCATGGGAGATGAATTCACCACCTCTGTCTGATCTTAAGCATTTCAATCTTTTCCCTGTTTCCTTTTCCACTCTTGCTAAGTACCATTTGAACTTTTCAAATGCTTCTGATTTTTCTCTTAAATACATAACAGTCATCATTCTAGAATAATCATCAATGAAAAGAATAAAGAATTTATCTCCAGTATAGCTTTGTATTCCAATAGGTCCACATAAATCAGTATGCACAATTTCCAAAATTTCTTTAGACTGATAATTCTTACTCTTGAAACTAGTTTTACTCATTTTGCCAATCTGACAATTCTTACATAGACCAGTATCAGGTTTCTTCAAAGTAGGAATGCCTCTAACCTTCTTGAATTTGCTTATTTTTATCATGTTATCAAAATTCACATGACATAACCTTTTGTGCCATAGCCAACTTTCTTCAATTTGAGCAATAAAGCATGAATATTCACTGAGATCAAGATAAAATAAGTTACCTTTTGTTTGTTTGCCTGATCCAATGAGTTTTCCTTTTTCATCCAGCAGTCTTGCTTGGCCATTCATGAATTCAACCTTGAAACCAATATTGATTAGCTATGCTACACTTAGAAGATTATGTTTTAGTCCTTCAACCCAATAAGCATTATCACATATGAGTTCTTTGGTTAATGAGATTCTTCCTTTTCCTTTTATACAACAAGGTTCATTGTTTCCAAATCTTACATTGCCACTATCACAGTCTTCTAGATATTCAAATTTTGTCTTGTCACCAGTCATGTGGTGTGAACATCCGTTGTCTATTATCCATATATCATCTTTGCTTATATGAGAAATAAGTGCCATCTTATCTTCATCATCATCAGATTCATCTTTTATAGCAATAAAGACAATTTCTTCTTCACTATCATCAGAATCTTTAGCCATAAAACATGTTTTCTTACCTTTATCCTTGAATGATTTGAAATTCTTTTTGCCATAGTACTTGTGACTTCTCTTCTCTTCCTTGACTTGCTTGTTTGGGAACCTAGCTACAATATGTCCAATTTCTTCACATGAAAAATAGATTAAAGGAGTTTTACCTTTATATTTACCTTTCCCTTTAGAGTACTTCTTTGCAAGTAATGCTTCTACAATTTCGAGATCACTATCAGAACTTTCTTCTGATACTTCTTCACTTTCTGACTGAAATTCTTTAATTTTCTTGTTCTTCTTTAGTGAAACCTTGGCCTCAAATGCTGATTCAATATTTTTGGAACTAGGAACATAGTTGTCATAGTTGTCTAATTCAAAGGCTGTCAATCTTCCAACTAAAGCATCCAAAGTTATATTGTGGTTTGTTTGACATCTTCTTTCTTGAATAGCTGATACTCTTATTGCATAGATAGGGAGTAATGTTCTGAGTACCTTACTTATAACAGTTTCATCTGAGATTGTTCCTCCAGAAGCTCTAATTGCACTTACACTTGCTTTGATTCTTTCAACATATTTTGCAATGTTTTCATCTTCCTTCATATTCATCTTGTCAAACTGTCCTCTTAGGCTTTCTGCTGTGGCTCTTTTCACATTTGCATCACCACCATATATTTTCTTCAGTGCCATCCACATTTTAGATGCAGTAGTGCATTCTTTAATATCATCAAAATCTTCATAGCTGAGAGCAGATGCAATGTCTATCATCATGGTGTTATGAGTCTTTTTCTCTGCAATGTCTTCAACAGTTAATGCGCCAGTAGGAATTGTGTATTCTTCATCAATGTATTTGCATCCTGAATCACCAATGGAAGCTAGATGAAGTCGCATGAGACCTTGCCATGCTAAAAAGTTATCTCTGTTGAGCTTTGGAATTTCCCTCTTGTAAGACATCCTGATCTTTAGCTTAGGTCCTTGAAACCCTTCCTGCAAGCACCAAAAGCTCTGATACCAATTGATGGAATATGGATGAAGTGACTGAGAGGGGGGGGTGAATCAGTCAACCATAAAACACTTCACAATTATTTCTTTCCAGATCCCTTAGATATCTTAAAAATGTTATCTGTTTTAGCACTCGGTAAATAGATTGCAGTAACTTTGAAGATGCAGAAAGTGTTAGCAAAATTATCTTTTAGATATTCATCAGCACTAGTGTATGATTAAGATAGCAATTAAGAACACAAGAGACACAAGATTTAACGTGGAAACCCAATATGGGAAAAACCACCAATGTATCTAGATACTGATTTTCACTTTTCTGAAGTGATGCCCGGTTAGAAGCCAACCCGGTAAAAGGTTACAAAACACACTGTTAGGTGTGACCTTGTTAGAGGATTTAATCACCCTGCTAGGAGTGGCCTGGTAAGAGGTCTTGAAAACAATTCAATGGAATTGTCACCTTGTTAGAGGATTTACAATATGGTTGTTAAACCAACTCGGTTAAGAGATTTAGAATTCACTATTACAATGATAAGAAGGTAACAATGAAAATGACCTGTATAATAATGCAACTGCCTTGCTGATTAGAGATCTCTGTTCTGCATAAGTGTGATCCTTCCTGATCAAATAAATCTCTGCTGCACCTTAAGGATATCTGAACATCCTTCACAAATTCGCACACACCTTTCCTCTCTTTCTTCTGTAAATCTTCTGCTGTATTTTTTATTTATTTTTCACATTTGACCTTTTATTTATATGATTTTAGATTTGTCAAATCGACAATTATTTAGTATAACAGTCGGCTGAATTAAGCAAACTCTATTTGCAAAAAAATCCTTCAAGGGCCGACAGTGCTCGGTGACCATAACTTTCTACAATCTTTTAGAGACCGAGGGAACTCGGTAAACACTGACAATCCTTTACCTTCGATAACTGACTAAACTCGGTAAACACTGAATTTCCTTTGACGACTGACTAAACTCGGTAAACACTAAATTTCCTTTGACGACTGACTGAACTCGGTAAATGCTAAATTTTCTTTGATAACCGAGTGGACTCGGTAGACACTGATTTTATTTGATAACCGAGTGGACTCGATAAGCACTAATCTTCCTGTCTGGCAGACCGACTGAGCTCGGTAGGAACTAATTGCTGCAGACTATGACATTGTGTGACATCAAAGACAATACATAATTTGAGTAGCAATTTCCTTTAGACAATTTTTTCCAACAAGAACTTGTATCCATGCTAAGTGAATGTCTTGTTGACTTCAAATCCAATTGCATCTTTTTAATAAGTTGTTGATGCTCCTTTGCAAATTTGTCTATGTTACATAGTTGTTTGTACAAAGAATGAACATTTTTTACAACCTCTTCTAAGTTACTTACAAGGTTGGTAAGTTCAACCTATCTAACTATAAGATCTATTGAGACCTTTTCAAGTACCTTGGTCTCAAACTTTCTCTCATACCATTGCATTAATTTCTCATTTGCTTCACAATATTAATTGTTCACCTTTTTAACAATATGTACCAATTACTATAGGTGAAGTCTCATTTATATCTTCTAGCGCAAAATAATCTACATGTATATCCTTAATTTCATGCGGTACCTACTTTTGTTGATGTTCCCTTCTTAGGTCTTCTTTCTTTCTATTGTTCTTCAATAGATCTTGCAAAATTTACATTTGTTCATATGTTAATTTATCAGTGTCCCATTTCAAAATCACTATAGCTTCATCTAATATTCATCTACTTGAGTACCAGGAGACTTGTCCTTTTTATTATGTGACTTCTTCTTCTTAGGCTCCTCTTTCTTGCTATTCAAAAGATATACTAAGGCTTGAATAAACTCTTGCATCTTAGGATCCTAACTCTCCTCAGTTACTTTAAGTTCTGATTCATTTGCTTCCCCATCATGAGGCCCTGAAGCTTTTGTTGCAGACTTGTCTAATTATTCTTGTATGCTCTCCTCTCCTTCACCTGTATTGATTTCTATTTTTGTTGGCTTACCCTTTTCCTTGACACTTGTACCTTGTTTATCTTTCTCTTCAACTGTGACTATATATTAGCTTGCAAGTACTAAGTCCACATTGGTGCACCTTGAATCTTTGGATAATCATGTAATTGGATTAGTATTGGATTGTTGCTTGGTAGAAATGTATCTAAAGCTACCTCGGTAAGAATTTGACTCTTGACTTCTTCCTCAGTCAAGGCATTGATATTTACTTATGTCTATTCATGTACATCCTCAATAGTGATCACATCCTATTGTTCACTCTCCTCTACCTTTTTCCTTATTTCTTCATCAACATTATGTGGCTCATCTATATCCTCGGTATTATCAAGTTCAACTTATCTATATGTGCACTCTTATAAACTATCATTCCAAAAATTGTCTTCCATATTAGTGTACTCTATTTAACAACTTCTTCTATATTCTTCTTCAACATGGAGTATGCTCTCAATTTAGGAATAAACATATTTCTATATTGCTCCATGAATTTTTCTATTTTCTTTCATGTTAACTTAGGCATTATTTGTGCTAAGGTACCTTCTCTGATCTTTCTTTCTATCATGATGGAATACATCCATCTCTCATCAATTTTGTTAAATATTTCATTAGGGATAAGATTCCCTATCTCCAAAGGTGTCATCTTAAATGTACCCAAAATTTCTATCATTCCATCTTCAATCTTCACCTTATCATTTTTTCTCAAATTTAATAAATTTAAATCCTACCAAACCTGCGGTACTCTTGATGTTGTGGAAGATCTCATCCACATTGGTTGGATGCCTATGTGTTTCCACCTTGAATTTATAAATGTCATTTGCATCTTTCATTTCCTCATCTTCATCATCCTTTTGTAGTACTAATTTCCTTCTTGGATTCTTGTTTGGGTGGCTCGGTTCTACCTTACTTTTAGCTTGTTTCCTTTTCCTTGAGCTCTCCCCTTCATTTTTCTTTACTAGTATTTTCTTTTGTGGCTTGGTAACTATTGCATTTGAAGCTACCCTTGTTCTAGGTCTTGTTTCTATAGGAGGAGTAGGCTTTTGTTTTTGGCTCTTCTTCTTACTGGGCTTGACAACCATTATCTCTTTTCCCTTCTTTTGTGCATCTATATCCTCATTCTCACTTTCTTCTGACTCACTTGATTTTTCCTCACCCTGACTTTGTGTGATTACTAGTGGTGTGTTCTCCTATTCTCCTTGACCTAAAATTTTCTCGAGGTTTTTCACTAAATTATTTCTCTTCCTTTCTAAGGTTTCATACTTAGAGCCCATTGTTATCTTAGACTTAGCTTCATCGTAGTTTCCAAAAGTCTTGGATTTACTATCAATTTATTTTGTAAGTAAATTTGTTATAGCTACATATATTTGATCTATGTTTACCCTCAAAGGGAAGTGGTATCAACCATGCTACCCTAGGTACACCATCTTGTACAAATGTATGATCAGTATCCACAAGAAAACATAAATCTATTGGAAACTACAATTGAAACAATTTGTATATTGTCATTGGTGTCAAACCTTAACTGGTAAGACAATTTCTATCTAGGAGAGTACCATATATTTTGATGAAGATGATGAGGAGATAGCAAGAGAACCTAAGGAAAGGTTGAGTTATGTGATACTTCAATGGGTACTTGATTAGTTGGTATATTGACAAGATAATGTGTTGTTTATCTTTATCACCAAGTGAAGAAGAAACACTGGAAACATAGGTTAACCAAGAAAAAGTGAAGAAATCTAGTTTAATTTGATTGATGTTAGTATCGACCGAGAACCATTATATGCTGAGAAAATCTAGTGTTGACCGAACATTAGTAATTGTCGAGTGACAGCTAATTTATAAGAAGGAAATGTTACCGATGACCGAGAAACATAGTAAAGGCTAAGGAGATGAACACAATATTGACCGATTGTTAGTAATTTATATTTTGAGAAAGAATTGACAATCCCACCCGACATAGTTGAATTCTTTGGATATGTAAATCTGTTGACATTATTAATGAATGGTATAAAACATTTAATGCATGGTAAATCATTTTCTTATGATTTCAAAGAGAAGTTTGGAGATGTATCTAGAAGGAAAAGGAGAACATAATGATGGGAGGATTCGATGAATTTCACCTAAACCTAATGATGAACTACAACTGATTTAGAACCAGAATGAAGAATCTATAATTCAAGATTACTAAGAAGTTGATGATTAAATAATGCATATGATTAAATCAGTATTATGTTGTCATTCATGTCAACTAGCTTGACAGTACTTATCTTGTAAGTTACTATACCGACACATCTGAAGGAAGGTGAAAGAGATGAAGAACAAAAATATCTACATGAGGAAGATGTATATGATAGATGAGGATAAGGAATACATTGAGTAACTTGTTGATGAGTCTATGACTTGATGGAATTTACTTTATTATGTTGCATTCATCTATGATGAAGAATAGAGCTGAAAGACACAAAGTAGTGTTTTCGGTAAATAAAACATTTCAGTATACTTCGACGAAGTGTAGTGTATACTAAGCGTAGGATTAACTGATCTTGTGTTCACCGATGCATTTCTTTGTTAACCAAGCAAAATAGAAAGGAATTAAATGATCGGTTTAGTTGATAAAGTGATGAGCTGTAAAGTGTATGAAATCGAGGTAACAGATAATGTTTGTTATGAAGATTGATGGCTAACATAAATCAAGAAGGATCTAATGAAGCAAATTGAAATGTGTTACTGACACATCAGTCAAGGAAGCCTAAAGAAAAAAAATCTATGAATATGATTAAGCAGAAAAATTTGATGGAAGAAAAGAAAATGATTTACTTGTCTTTATAAGAGACATTCATTTCATTATGAAATGTATGCCGGAAGAAGAAGATACTACAGAATTATTATGTGAATGATTTTTCATGCATTTTGATCATACTAGTTAATAAGAACCGAGCTGCAGAATAGTTACCAAGCTACAGAGAGTTATTACTGATGGATAGTAAGTTAATATAGTATTGAATCTGAAGTGTTATATTAATTAGAAATATTTGAATGAGCTAAACATTGATCTGTAAACTACAAACTGAAGTTGTATTTAGGCAGATCATCTACTATTACATATTTAACCATTGTACACAGTCAAATCTCTTAACTGAGTGGACTATGAAAGTCTTTTGATGTTTCATTCATAGAGTGAACATTGTTATCCTTTCAAACCTAGAGTGACTGCTGGTTGGATGATAAATTCTAGTCTAAAATCCTCTAACAAGGTCACACCTAACAGTGTGTTTGTAAACCTTTAATAGGGTTGGGTCTTCACTGACCTCACTTTAGAAGAGTGAACAATTTTGGGTTGCCGGTCCTAGGTGGTTTTTCCCTTTACAGGGTTTCCACATTAAATCTCTTGTGTTATGTGTTGATTGTGATATTTGTTTGTTATCATACTTTGCATATTACATGTTAGATTTGATCGGTAACTACTATAAGTTTTAGACTATCAATCAGTAAATACACAGACAGTGAAAGTATTTTATGTTTACTGACTTGCAGAAGTTGTAGAATTGTTTTGGATTGTACATTTGGAATTGGGACACTAGATAACTGATTCACCCCCCTCTCAGTTATTCTAGCAATTGGTATCATAGCTGTAGTTTCTTAGAACAGAGTTTTAAGGACTTCAGCAAAAAGGTCTCGAGATGTAAAAGAGGGAAGTGTCAAAGCTAAACAAAGATAACTTCACCATATGGAAAAGCTAGATGAAGTTGCACATATATAGAATTGGAATTTTGAACTAGAACTGATGGAGAATGGCTACATTGAACTGACACCAGGTCCCCTAACTCTTGATCAACTAAAGGATAGGCATGAACACAATATTACTATGATGGAATTTGTTGCTGCCTGTATTGATGCCGAATTTGAAGACATTAAGGGATGCACTACTACCAAAACCATGTGGGATAAACTGACTCTAATATACAATGGAGATGCGAATGTCAGGAGAACCAGAGCAGAAAGCCTAAGAGGTCAATTTGATGATATGAAGATGAAAGAAGGTGAGAACATTGTGCAATACACAAACAAATGAAAAGAGGTAGTACATGCTATTAGAGCATCTGGTAGAGCTATTGATAATGAAACGGTGATAAGAAAGATTCTCAAAACTTTGCTGCCAATTTATGTGATCAGGATCTTTGCAATTCATGAAAAAAGGGCTACATCCAACCTCACCCTTGACACTCTAATCAGTAATCTTACAACCTTTGAATTGAATAACTTTGAGAATAGTGTTGTACCTTCTATTGAATCCACTTTCATGTCCTCTTTGAAGATTGGTAAGTCTAGTAGCAAGAATGATAAGAATAATGATAGTGACAGTAATACCAATGATGAACTTGATGAGCTTGAAGCTCCTATGGCCAGAAGATTGCCCAAAGGTAAGGGAAGGTATAGAGGCAAGTTACCTCTATCATGTTTTAATTGTAAAGAAGTTGGCCACATTAATGCTAGATGTTCAAACAAGAAAGATGATGATAGATCCAAAGAATGATCCAAAGGAAGTTATGGGAGAAGAGTTAATAGAGGCTACCGACACAACAAAAGAGATAACCAAGATAACTATGAAAAAGAGAAAAAGGTATGTTACATAGCCAAAGAATTTGAATCTGAATCAGACACTGATGATGATGTAGAAGTAGTATTTGTTGCTATGAAGGATGATTTAGAAGAATAAGAAAAACATGAAGAGACAACACTTATCTCTAAAGTAAGAAGATATGATACATGGATCATAGACAGTGGCTACACACATCATATGATTGGTGATATAGAGAAATTTGATCTCAATGATGAATATGATGGTGGATCTGTAAGGATGGGAAATGATGCACCTTGTATGGTGAGAGGTAATGGTTCATTGATGATTAATGATAGAATAAAATGTGAGAATGCATATTGGGTAGATGGACTGAACTACAATTTGTTAAGTGTGGCACAACTAAATAACTCAGGCCATCGACTTTCTTTTGAGAGTAGAAAGGTAAGAATCTATGATGATGGAGGAAGACTAGTTGGAACCGGTACACAATCTAGAGGTAATCTATTTTATCTTGATATTGATTAGTCTTCTTGTTTATTAATGAAAGATGAAAATGCATGGTTGTGGCATAAGAGGTTATGTCATGTGAATTTTGATAACATGGTCAAGATTAGTAAGAAGAAGAGAGCTAGAGGATTGCCTAACTTGTCTAAACCGGATCATGCTATGTGTCATGAATGTCAGAAAGATAAGATGACTAAGTCCAGTTTTAAAAGCAAAGACTACTCAACAAAGAAGATAGTTGAATTGGTTCATACCGACGTATGTGGTCCTATGAGAACTCAGAGCTATTATGGTGACATATACTTTATTCTTTTTGTTGATGACTATACTAGATTGATGACTATGATGTTTTTGAAAGAGAAATCTGAAGCTTTTAAGTTGTTTAAATGGTATAAGGATAAGGTAGGAAAAGAGACTAGAAAAGAAATTAAATGCTTAAGATCTGATAAAGGAGGTGAATTTATCTCTGATGAATTTACTAATTTTTGTAATGAGAATGGCATTAAGAGACAAGTCTCTGCATCGAGAAAACCTCAACAGAATGGTATTTCTAAAAGAAGGAACAGGTCAATCATTGATTGTGCTAGAACACTGATGATACAGAAGAATGTTGCTCAGACATATTGGAGGGAAGCTATCAGCATAGCTGTATATGTGCTTAATCGAGTACAACTAAAGAAGGACACCAACCGGACACCTTATGAGCTATGGTTTGGACACAAACCTACTGTAAGCTATTTCAAAAAATTTGGAAGAAAATGTTTTATTCTAAAAGATGAGAGAAATGGGAAATTTGATTCTAAAGGTGATGAAGGAATATTCTCAGGATATTCTATTAAGATTAAAGCATACAAATGTTTGGATAAGGTTACAAATAAGATGATTGAAAGTACTAATGTTTGTGTTGATGAGTTTAATGACAAGTACACAGAAGAAAGAATGGAACTAAAAGACTATGGTAGATTCACTTACATTGAACTTCCTGAGTATCTACTAAAGTCGCAACCTATGATAACCGGTCAGTAGGAAAATTACCCTAAAGAACAGGAAAGGGAAACCAACAAACAAGATGGTGCTACCAATCAAGCAAATGAACCTGAACAGGATGAACAAGAAAGGAGAAACTGAGTACTAGCTAGTTTTGTTAGAAGACATCATCTTTAGACACAAATAATTGGAAACAGACAAGCTGGAATGCAGACAGGAAGCAAAACAAGATAAGGTACATGCTTAGTATATGAATTTGAACCAAAGAATGTGAAAGTTGCATTAGAAAATGAAGAACGGGTTAATGTAATGAAGGAGGAAATAGAAAAATAGAGAAAAAAAAAACTTGGTCGTTAGTACCCCGACCTAAAGATAAGAATGTTATCGGTACTAAATGGATATTCAGAAACAAAATGAATGAAAATGGTGAAGTGATAAGAAATAAAGTGAGATTGGTATGCAAGGGATATGCACAGGAAGAAGGCATTGACTATGGTGAAATATTTGCACCTATTGCTAGATTGGAAGCAATTAGAATGTTACTTGCATATGTTGCACACAAGAAGTTTAAGGTTTATCAAATGGATGTGAAATCAACATTTTTGAATGGTATACTTGAAGAAGAGGTCTACATAGAACAACCTGAAGGATTCATTGATCCAGACAATAGAAACATGGTATGTAGATTACACAAAGCTTTATATGGTTTAAAGCAAGCACCCAGAGCATGGTATGAAAGATTGCATACTTACTTGTTAAGTATTGGATTTTTAAGAACTAGTGAGAACAACAATTTGTACATGAAAGGTGATACTGATGATACTATTATTATTGCTGAAATTTTTGTTGATGATATTATTTTTGGAGGTCAAAATCATGTATGTAAATCTTTTGTTGATGACATGAGGAATGAGTTTGAAATGTCTATGTTCGGAGAGATTAAATTATTTCTCAAATTACAAGTGATACAACAAAGTGATGGGATATTCATCACATAGTCCAAGTACATAAAGGAAGTCTTGAAGACATTTGGCATGGAAGATGATAAACCTGTGGGAACACTGATGGTTAATGGAAGTAAATTGACAAAGGAAGATGAAACTATAGAGGTAAACCAGACACTTTACTGATCCATGATTGGTAAGCTCATGTATGTAGTTCCCAGAAGACCAGATATAGCACATGCTATGGGAATTTTTGCTAGATATTATACTAATCCTAGAGAACCACACATGATTGCTACTAAAAGAATCTTAAGATATCTGAAAAAGATAGAGGATTATTGATTATGGTATCCTAAGGAAGGTAAGTTTGAGTTGAAAGTTTACACCGATGCTGATTGGGCTAGAAATGTGGATGATAGAAAAAGTACCACTGGAGGAGCATTTTTCTTTGGTGAAAGATTTGTAACCTGGACAAGTAAAAAGCAGGCTTGTATTTCTTAGTCTACAACTGAAGTAGAGTATGTTGCTGCTGCTACTAATTGCTCAAACATTGCATATATCAAGCAAGTGTTGCAAGGAATGAATGAGGTAATCACTGACCCGGTGATCATATACTGTGACAACACAAGTGCACTTAATATTTCAAAGAATCCTATGATGCACTCAAAGACAAAGCATATATCAATTAAGTATCACTACTTAAGAGAACAAGTGCAAGAGAAGCAAGTAAAGTTAGAATTTGTTACATCTAAAGAATAACTTGTAGATATTTTTACAAAGCCTCTACCAAAGGACACATTTGAATATTTGAGGACTAGACTTGGGGTCCATCCCCTTTCTACCGGTCACTAATGTGATCTGGATGTTGCATCAGCCTAATCTTATTAGAAGATCATTCATGTTGATGCAGCATAGTTCACACTTTGGATTTTGTTCAAGGTTGTGATTAAGTTTGAAGAACTGAAACAGATTGAGATATTAGTATACTAAGATATAGAGGAAGTAATGGACAACAGAGAGTTACATAGCTACTACAAGAGCCAATTATTTATTTGTTTCTTTGGCATTGTTGTCAAATGGAGAGATATATAATATGATGAAAAGAAAAGGAGACATACACTGATGAGAACTATCTAAGGGAGAGATAATCTGAAAGGAACATGAGAACTGAAAAGGTTATATCTACAGAATGACAAAGCTGTATTTTATAATGTTGTTTGAGTAACATAGTGATTAAACATATTAAGCTAGGGAGAGCTTACACTACACAACATTTGATCACAGAGTTGTAGAAGACATGTTTGGTATGTGTATGGTACATTTCATATTACTTGAGTTTCCATCGATGCCAAAAAGAGAGATTGATGAACTACAACTGATTTAGAACTAGAATGAAGAATCTGTAATTCAAGATTACTGAGAAGTTGATGATTAGATAATGCAAGATGATTAAATTAGTATTATGTTGTCATTGATGTTAACTAGCTTGATAGTACTTATCTTGTAAGTTACTATACCGACACATCTGAAGGAAGGTGAAAGAGATGAAGAATAGAAATATCTACATGAGGAAGATGTATATGACAGATGAGGATAAGGAATACATTGAGTAACTTGTTGATGAGTCTATGACTTGATGGAATTGACTTTATTATGTTGCAATCATCTATGATGAAGAATAGAGTTGAAAGACACAAAGCAATGTTGTCGGTAAATAAAGCATTTCAGTATACACTGACGAAGTGTAGTGTATACTAAGCATAGTATTAACTGAGCTTGTGTTCACTGACACATTTCTTTGTTAACTGGGCAAAATAGAAAGGAATTAAATGATCAGCTTAGCTGATAAAGTGATGAGCTGTAAAGTGTATGAAATTGAGGTAACAGATAATGTTTGTTATGAAGATCGATGGCTAACATAAATCAAGAAGGATCTAATGAAGAAGATTGAAACGTGTTACTGACACATTAGCCGAGGAAGCCTAAAGGGGAAAAATCTATGAATATGATTAAGTGGCAAAATCTGATGGAGGAAAAGAAAATGATTTACTCATCTATATAAGAGACATTGGTTTCATTATGAAACGTATGCCGGAAGAAGAAGATACTACAGAATTATCATGTGAAGGAGTTTTCATGCATTCTGATCATACTGGTTAATAAGAACCGAGCTACAAAATAGTTACCAAGCTACAGAGAGTTATTACTGATAGATAGTAAGTTGATACAGTATTGAATCTGAAGTGTTATATTGATCAAAAATATTTGAATGAGCTGAACATTGATCTGTAAACTGCAAACTGAAGTTGTATTTAGGAAGATCATCTACTGTTACATATTTAACCATTGTACATAGTCAAATCTCTTAACCGAGTGGACTATGAAAGTCTTTTGATGTTTCATTCAGAGAGTGAACTTTGTTATCCTGTCAACCCCAGAGTGACTGTTGCTTGGATGATAACTTCTGGTCTAAAATCTTCTAACAAGGTCACACCTAACAGTGTGTTTGTAAACCTTTAATAGGGTTGGGTCTTCACTGACCTCACTTCAGAATAGTGAACAATTTTGGGTTGCCGGTCCCAGGTGGGTTTTCCCTTTACAAGTTTTCCATGTTAAATCTCTTGTGTTATGTGTTGATTGTGATATTTGTTTGTTATCGTACTTTTCATATTACATGTTAGATTTGATCGGTAACTACTATAAGTTCTAGATTGTCAATCGGTAAATACACAGACAGTGAAAGTATTTTATGTTTACTGACTTGCAGAAGTTGTAGAATTGTTTTGGATTGTACATTTTGAATTGGGACACATGATAACAGATTTACCCCCCTCTCAGTTATTCTAAGACCTAAGATCTACTGAAGAGATTAAGCGGTAAAAGATTAATCTACCTGATCAAGGAGGTATATGATTAACCTAATTGTGAGTGTAATGCCCTGCTAGGGAACCCAAGAGAATTTACCCTAAAACATACTACTAAGTTTTGTGAATAATTTTTTTTTCTAAAGTTAACAAACAAGATAAACAACAGTGTGGAAGCAATTACCATTTACTCACATTGAAACATCATCCAACACAGATTACAAGACTCAAGGGTTCCATGACGTAGAGTTACTTAAGAACAAAGCACAACTAAACTAATGTCAACAAAAGATTCCATAACTTTTAAATTATAATTACATGATATAACAATAAATACAATCCTCATATCCATTTTCACACAAAAGAACTAGATATGGTTACAGAGATACCACAAACTGAATACAGTACAACATGAGCCCAATGGTCAACAAGAGTGATAATCAGATAGAGTACACACACACCAAACATAACTGATAACATGAATCATCTAACTCATACCCCAGCCTCTGCTTTCCCCTAGGTCATCTAGAACCTGACAACCCATAATGTATAAGAGAACATGAAGAATACACATTCACATTAATTTGAACTGAAATAAAGATCATAATCAAATACATTCCATAATTATCACAATTTAATTCAAATACAAGGTCTACTAGGAAATTCTGAAATCAATCATTTCGAATAATAATATAAGTGACATGAATTCCCTAAGAAGTACCCAAGAATCCAACATGGTGAAAATGCCTAATTTTAGTATAAATATAACATTTCTAATAATCTAGTTTTGTCAAAAGACCCAAGTTCAAATCCCACATTCTAGGATTGAAAACAAATAATTGACACAATTAATTTATACTATT
The DNA here is from genome assembly GCA_027943335.1 of Chamaecyparis obtusa. Classification (NCBI taxonomy): domain Eukaryota; kingdom Viridiplantae; phylum Streptophyta; class Pinopsida; order Cupressales; family Cupressaceae; genus Chamaecyparis; species Chamaecyparis obtusa. Next base: position 1,629,659 of record BSBK01004321.1, on the reverse strand, counting down.
AAAATAAATTTTAATAGGTAATTCTATTACCATAATCCTCTTAGATTAAGCTACACAAATTCATTTATTGAATAATGAAGAAACATAAATCAAATTTACTCTAATAATGAATATACTTAATCTACTAAAACTCCTTCAAAATTGCTTTTACTCAAATAAGCAATTCTAAATAAAATAATAAACCAATTAATCTTAGATTTGCTCATAATCATGAATCTATTATTTAAACAAATTATATAATAAATAAAATACAAATTAAAATAGCTTATATAAATATAAACTAAATAATTCATAAATTAAATATAATATAAATTAAACTATTCATAAATTAAATATATTATAACTTAAATTATTAACAAATTAAAAATATTAAATAAAATAAAACATATTAAAAATTTCACATATAAAAAAAAATAATTAATTTACAAAAAAGAGAAAGCAAATGTAATTTTTTTTTTTTTTTTTTGGGGGGGGGGGGGTCTGGGCCCCACACTTCCCCACTCTTCCTCTGCGCACGTCCCACTAAGCGGCGCTGTCGGGGACCACCAACAGTCCCCCCTTGGAATACCGCCAGAAGACTCTATCGTGCGGCTCACTTGGGGAGAACGATGGCAGGCCCGACCTGGGGTACAGGCTCGTGTCCCATGCCCCCTAAATTTTTTTTAAAAATATATATATATTTTAAATTCTTTTTATCAATTTTTTTAAAAATAGCATTTTTTTATATAGTAAACATGCAATCATATTTTTAAAAACAAAAATATATATACATTTTTGAAAATGGATAATATATGGCCTTTACTTTTCTTTCCAAAAAAGATAATAGGTCATTTTCACTTCTTTTAGACTTATACATTATTTTGTCTTTTTTCTTAATTGATTGCACATGCATTTACATTTACTAATGCATTTTTTTTTGTCTTTACCAGGTATAAATTTTGACTGTAAATTTTATATAGAGAGTAATAATTTTCTCAAAATTAACTTTATACCCAAATTGGGTTTTTAAATCAAATTGAATTTCTTTTCAAGGGAATAAATTTTCTTTCAACTCTATAGTCTAACTATATACTAGATTTGATTTTTCAATTTACAAGCAAACTATAGGCAAACTTAAGATGAAATTTTGCCAGCATAAAATTACAATGCCAATAATCATAAAAATATAAAATATCAGATCTGGGGTTTCTATAATACCCAAAATCAAAGAAATCATACAGATCTAATAAAAAGAATCCAGAACCATTCAAACACAAATTTTACCCAACAAAATAACGGAAGGCACACAATAAGAATTTTAGATCCTACCTTGGATCCAATGCTAGAAACTGTACTAAAACCCCTGTTGAAGATCTGAGAGAGATTTCTTCCAAAACCAATCCTGCCTGCAGATCTGAAAATTATGGTGAAAGCAAGAACTAGATCTAGATGCACAATCAAGCCAAATCAACACACAACCACAACAATCCCCAAATTCCCCAAAATTCCAAGCACAAAAGCTTCCCCAAAAAACTTCTCCAAAACCTATCTCTCTCCAAATGAAAAGCAATTTTTTCCCCTAATAGGAATCCAATTCCCAAATTCAAGCAATTCCTAAAGACAACTCAAAAGCTAACTCATAGTTCAACTCCAAATAAAAAATGACTCATAAGACAACTCCTAATCCAACTCCAACTCTAAAATTGAAAATAAATTCTAATTAATTAATTAAAATATCTTTTAAATGCACAACCCAACTTTGACTTTTAAAAATAGTTGTTATCTTTTTGAAAACAAATCCCTTTCAATTTTACACATGTTATAATTTAAATTCATTATTAAATAAATTAAATACTTAATGCATCCTAAAACATGCAATTAAATATTTAATTATTTGATAATACTCACAAACATAATAAAATCTAATTATCAATAAAATAATTAATTAAATCCATAAAATCAATTATTTGATTTTAATTGAATTTCATCAAAATAAACTTAGGACATAATCAATATTAATTTCTAAATACTTAAATAATTAACTTTAATTTAGTTTCCTCAATTAATCATAGGAGCATATTTAATCATTAAATTAAAGTATGCATCTAAGATTGATATACACATAAAATAACCTATATAAACATAATTCAACTATAATCAATAAATTAATAGTCACCCACATAACCACAAATCAACTTAAACCAAATGACATAAAACCAAACAAACACAGGAGAAGGGATCCACGAACTCATGCCAACTAGATGAATTCAAGTAGGGTAGTCAAACCGACACTTGTCCAATCCTAGGACAATTAGGCTTAGGTTAGGGTTTGGGTCTGTGTATTATCTCCCCTCTTTACCATTGAGATGAATGTTTGTGGACACACTCACTCCTGCCAATTCAGGGAAGATGATGCCCTGTACCTGAGAATCTATCACCACAAGACAAAGCATGTACATACAATAATATATAAAAAATAATGATAGGGTACGGTCGATCGTGTTGATCTAAACTATGCGAGTAACTATGCCTCCATCCTCTACCAAATAAACACGTCAAATAGATGCAAACACAAGATAACCATACACATGCCAGTATGGGATCAGTACCATAAATCGATATAAAACATAAACATATTATCAAAAGATATCAACATCTAATCTATGCAATAACCTGATACACATTCAATGAACAGAAATCCATAATCATCATTTATTAACATAATAATCAATAACATCAAAAGTGACCTAAAAGAATTTGGTCAAACACTGAAATAGAAAGAAACCTAAAAGAAAACTACGGGCGTGGTACTACATCCACCCCCCCTAGAATTAGGCTTACTCCTGGAAGCATGGAACAAGTAGGGATATAAGTCCCATAAACTACGCTGCTCTAAAAAGAAAACTAAAACAAAGGATCACTGAGTAGGTCCCTTCAGACCCTTCCATGCATTAGGGTTCAAACACTGAGGATCATTCCCTAGTGCAAAGGCCCTATGAGATCTACCAGCATCTCCAACTATAGGCTCATAAGCTAATGGCCTCTGTCCTGAAAACTATGTCGATCGATTAGGACAATTGACTGCAATGTGGCCATGTTGCCCACAAGAATAACAATAATCTTTACCACCAAAACTCTGGGGTTGCTGATCCACCCGATTACACAAACTACGCTGCCAGTTGTGATAGTTCCCTGACTGAGAACCACCACAACTACCATGAAAGAATTTCTTATCCTGTTGACTCTGATTACCTTTTGAAAAGGTAGAAGGATTCAAAAAATTCTCATTCCTCTAAGATCGATTCCCCTTATAACCAATAGGCTAAACACCTCTCTAACTACCATAGCACAACGATAAGTTTAGCTGAATAAGGGTACCCTTAATAACCACTTCTTGGAGGATCTTAGGCTCAAAGAGAAGAACCTCCATAATAATGCATGGATTAAGTCCCCTCACAAAGTGCTGAACTAGGAGAGCGATATCTTAACCAAAGCCAACATACTATTTGAGCTCGAAAAACCAATGCTCATACTCTCCCATTGATAAGGTCAACTGTCTCAGATTATGCAACTCATTTGCTCTCTTACACCTCCACTAATCTGATAAGAAATGCTCTCAGAAGTGTTTAAGAAACAACTCCCAAGTGATAGTATCTATCTGAAACCCTAGCTTCTCCTCCTCTATCTTCCACCATATAGCTACAAAATATGTAAGCTGCATAACCGCATACCTAGCTTTAGTAGTACTACTAAAGGGATGCATGGTGAAACTCCACTCTAAGGCTATCAACCATGTCTCTGCCTCTAATCCAGTGCCTTTCCCATCAAAGGGAATGGGTCACCCTCTCATCAGATCCCTCATGTGGTTAGTTGCCACCACTGTAGGATCAACTGTGAAATTCCTCCTTAGAGGGCTCCTAGATCTCTCTCTAGCCTGCCCTGCTCTAACGTGATCAGGACCAAGATGATTAAGAATTTTTTGTTAGAGCTATCTCATCTCAGGACCATCCTAATGATCCTCTCTTTGCTCACCCCTAGACTGCTAGTGCTGACTCTCCTGATTGACATTGGTAGAAGGGATAGGCTCTCTACCCCTTCCATGGTTAACAACATGACCTCTACCATGACCTCTAGTGGATCTAGTCATAGCCATAATTCCTACAACATACAAAGATCCAAAAACAACTCTCAACAAACCTCAAATTAAATCAAAAGAAAACATAATCATAAAGCAATGGTCTGAAAGCAAAATGTTATATGTCTATGTTTAGTTTCAAGTTTAGACTACACAAAACCTAATAGGTGTACATACCCAGAGTTCCCACTGTAGAAACTCTACTCTGATACCAAATGTTACGCCCCACCAGGGAACCCAAGAGAATTTAACCTAAAACATACTACTAAGTTTGGTGAATAATTTTTTTTTCTAAAGCTAACAAACAAGATAAACAACAGTGCAGAAGAAATTACCATTTACTCACATTGAAACATCATCCTATTAAGAATGAATGAAAAGTGTTTTGGCAGTCATTCTGTAGCAGTTGTTGTTGCATTCATGACTTGGATTGTCATTGATGTCAACACAGTGATATTCTGGATATTAGCAGGTAAGTAGGTACAGTTTTGTTTTGTGCACATGTTGTATTGTAGATTGGATTTTGTGCAGTTGATGGTATGTTCTTTGGTGTGTTGTTAACCTATGGTTAACAGCGTAAAAAGAAATTCATTCATTTGTAAGAGTTATGAGCATTTTGGTGAAAGCAGTGTTTAGACAGTGTTTCTGTGTAGCGATGTTTGAAAATCGGAGGATATCTCTTAGCTGGGATGGAATCTGATTTTGTGCAGTTAAAGGGATGTTGGAGACTCATTAATGATGATGTGGCTCATAGTGCAAACTTTGAGGACATGTTTGGAGAAAGTTACAGTAACTGGAAGCTGATAGTTTTATGTGAATTCTATGTGTAGCATGTAGAATTTATTATTTTGTATTTGAGGATTGACTCATTTGTAATTATTTGATTTTGGTATATAAGAAGGAATTTTTTCCTTATTTTAATGTGTACTATGAAGATTGAGATGTGAATATATGCATGAAGAGCTAATTCAGTGATGAAGGAAGACTTGTGAGTACAGAGATCTGGAATTGTGATCTTGTGTAGTAGAGAGTGCAGTTTTGGCACAATGTGAAGGAGGTAATATATTTCATATTATTCTATTGAATAATTCTAAGATCTTTTGGACAGTTGGTTCAGAGATCTTTCCTTGAAACTATTTGGGTAGTGGGTCCTTCTATCTTCCATAAACTCTTAACCGGGTTAGAATCTTTTAACAGGGATTCAAAATCTCCTAACAGGGATTTATATGTACTGAATGTATTTCATAAGACTCCTAATAGGGTCCATCCTCTAACAAGGAACTTTCATATTAGTACATCATTTTGTGGGCATCATTCCCACCGGGGTTTACTCTTTTCAAGAGGTTCCCTAGTTAACATATCTTGTGTTATTATGCAATTGTGTATGGTTATCTTTCTATGGTTGATCAGTACATTGATTATATTGTTTAAAGCTGTTGAATGGATAAATTATTTGATAAATGATTCACCCCCCCCCCCCCCCTCTCAATTATCCTGGGGATCTTTACTTTCTAACAATTGATATCAGAGCAGCAAGTCCTTGAAAGAAAAGTTTAACAACTTAAGGAGATCCATGGTGAATTTCAGAAAAGAAAGCCCTAAGTTTGATGGAGTAAATTTTGATAGCTGGAAAGAAAAGATGAAGACACATCTATTGTGTTTAGGACCAAGTTATTGGTTGATTACAAAGAATGAGAAGACTATCATTGAGGAAGACAATCTAGAGGCAGGAACTAAAGATGAACTAGATCTATTCATGTGTAACATACTTGCAAAAGAAGCACTTTTGTCAGCACTATCGGAGAATGAATATAGTCAGGTAAGATGTTTGAAAACATCTCATGCAATTTGGAAAGCTTTACATTCTACTTTTGAAGGTGATGAACATGCAAAGAAGGCTAGATTACATAATTGGATTTGTGCATTTGAAGATATTAGAATGATGGAAGATGAATCTATTAGAAGCTATATTGGTAGGATGTCTGAGATTGTGATAGGAATAAAGTCTCATGGAGGTGATAAGATAGAGAATGGAAGTGATATGGAAAATTTTGAGAACTTTGACACCAGTATTCAAGTAGACAACGCAGATAATTGAACAAGTGATACCTTATACATCAAACTTTTCAAGAGAGACTCTTCTTGGAAGATTAGAAATAGCAGAGATGAACTTGAGATTATTAGGAGAGCTACCTAGAATGGAAACAACATTTAGTGCTCTTAGCATTAGACCTACAAGAAGTACTAGTGTGAATGGAGATTATGCCAGCAATAGCAGATCTGAGGAAGATAAGAAGATTGAAGAAGGTATTGCATTAGTTGTAAAAAGAGAACCAGATGGTAAGAAAATATTTAAATGTTGGACTTGTCAAGAATATGGTCATTTTGCATCTAAATGTCCTAAAAGAGTTAAGAAGTATAGAAGCAACTTTAAACCTAGGAAATCTAAAGAATGTTATTATGCAAATGATGAAGATTTTGAAGCAGGAATTGAAAAACATTTAAGTGACAGTGATAATGATAACTTTGAGGAAATAGGATTTGTAGCAATTAAGGAAGAAAGTTCTAAATCTGTTAAAAGGGAAGAAAAAGCATTAGTTTCACAAGTTGAAAAGAAATCTAATTGGATTATAGACAGTGGTTGTTCACATCATATGATTGGAGATTAAAGAAAGTTTGTTAAGTTAGATAATTATGATGGAGGAATTGTTAGAGTTGGTAATAATGCACCTTGTTTGATTAAGGGTATAGGATCTATTACTCTTGATGGAAAGACTAACACTGATGATGTTTACTTTGTTGATGGATTAAGACATAATCTACCAAGTGTTGGACAATTAGCTGATAAGGGTTATCAGGTTTGGTTTTCTGAGAAAACTTGTGTGATAAAAGATAAAGATGGAAATCTGATTGGAAAAGGATCCAGAACCAGAGGTGATGTATTTTAGTTGAATCCTACTGAGATGACATGTTTGATAACTAGGATTGATGACACTTGGTTATGGCATAAAAGGTTTTGTCATATAAACTTTGATAATATTGTCAAGGTGAGCACTACACTTGCGGTAAGAGATTTACCTAGAATTATGAAACCTACTAACATGATTTGCAAAGAATGTATGATGGAAAAGCAAAAAAGGAGTTCATTTCCCAATAAGAAGTTCACATCGACAGAGAAGTTGAAGATTGTTCATACAAACTTGAGTGGTCCTAGTAGGACTAGAGGATTCTATGGTGAAAGGTATTTTATGATTCTTGTTGATGATTTTACAAGAATGATGTGGATTGCATTTTTGAAAGAAAAATCTGAAGCATTTGATAAATTTAAGATCATGAAAAGAAAAATTGAGAATGAATCTGGAATGAAGATTAAGTGTCTAAGATTTGATAGAGGTGGTGAATTTACATCTAGAGAGTTTAACACCTTTTGTAAAATGAATGGCATTAAGAGACAACTTTCAGACCCTAGAACACCAGAACAAAATAGTATTGCAGAAAGAAGGAATAGGTCAATAACTGAAGCAGCAAGAGATATGTTTTTTGAAAATGAATTATGGTTTGGACATACACCCTCAGTTAAGTATTTTAGAATTTTGGAAGTAAATGTTATATTAAAAGAGATGATGATATAGGAAAGTTTGATCCTAGAAGTGATGAAGGAATATTTCTTGGATATTCTTTAAAAATCAAAGCATATAGATGTTATAACAAAAGAACTAAGGACTATTGTTGAAAGTGCAAATGTAAAAGTTGATGAAAAGTTTAAAATTCAGGAAAGAATGCTTGATTTTGAATCTGATGGAGAAGCACAACCTTAGCCTAACATTGAAAATGCAGAATTATTTTTTGAAACTAACAGTGATTTACTGAATGAAAGTCATATTGAAGAAGACAGAGAAGAAAACAAAGAAGAAAACAGAGAAGAATCTACAGTCAGAACAAGATTCAATAACTATGACACCTAACAGGTATACTTCCAAGACATCACCCTATTGAGCAAGTTATTGGAAGTTTCAGATAGAGGAGTTTTGACTCAGAATAAGGTACATTTATGTTTGATTTCTCAAATTGAACCTAAGACTACTAATGAAGCTTGTGAAGATGAACATTGGATCAATGCTATGAAAGAAGAACTAGAGCAGATTGAAAAAAACAAGACATGGGAATTGGTCCCTAGACCTGAAGGCAAGAATGTGATTGGAACAAAGTGGGTATTCAAAAACAAGATGAATGAACAAGGAGAAGTGATAAGAAACAAAGCAAGATTGGTATTGTAAAGGATATTCACAACAAGAAGGAATTGACTATGAAGAAACTTTTGCACCTGTGGCCAGACTTGAAGCAGTGAGAATGTTTCTAGCATATGCAACTTACAAGAAATTCAGAGTGTATCAGATGGATGTGAAGTTAGCATTTTTGAATGGTGAATTGGAAGAAGAAGTCTACATTGAGCAGCCTGAAGGTTTTCCTTTGACACAAGAAGGAGATATGGTGTATAAGTTAAAGAAAGCTTTATAATTCAGACTAAGTATTTAAATGAATTATTGAAAAGATTTGGAATGGAAGACTCTAAACCTGTTGGAACACCTATGGTAACCGGACATAAGTTATCTAGCAAAGATGAGACACCAGCAGTTGAGCAGAAAAAGTACAGATCTATGATTGGAGGATTGCAGTACTTGACACATATAAGGACCTGATATAGCACATTTAGTGGGGATTGTAGCAAGATTTCAAGCAGAACCTAGATAATCACATTATGCAGCAGTAAAGAGGATACTGAGATATCTGAAAGGAACAATGGATTATGGATTATGGTATGAGAATTCTGATGATTTTACCTTATGTGCCTATACTGATGCAGATTGGGGAGGCAACATTGATAAAAGAAAAAGAACCAGTGGTGGAGCCTTTTGTCTCGGAGGCAAATTGGTCTCTTGGCTAAGTAAGAAGTAGAATTGTACTTCACAAAGCACAACAGAAGCAAAATATGTTGCAGCAACAAATAATTATAATTAGATTATTTGGATGAAGCAGATGTTGAAAGATATTGGAATAAAGTTTGATGAGCCTGTTGTTATAAATTGTGACAACACCAGTACAGTGAGTATGTCAAAAAATCCTATTTTACATTCAAGAATAAACATATTGAGATCAAGTATCATGTTGTAAGAGAGAAAGTTGCAGAAAAAGAAGTAAAATTGGAGTACATAAGTACAAAGGAGCAGATAGCAGATATATTTACAAAGCCTTTACCTAAGGATACATTTGTGTATCTGAGAGGTATGCTTGGGGTTATGCCCCAACCTATTTTTTTGAATTGATGCAGATGGTTCCATCCGTCCAGTGGTATATGAGCCCTATCTTTCTTCTGGATTGGATGTTGGAACTTCCTCTACGGGGGAGTTTATGAGCTGAGTCATGAGGACTCTTGTTATTGTATTTTTCTTAAAATGGTCTTTTGACATTAAGTTGTTGTTGACTTAGTGATAGAATTTCTATCATTGATGTCAATGGGGGAGAGATATACATGAAAAACATTGTG